>CAJNIZ010031779.1:114223-138967 GCA_905231905.1 Symbiodinium pilosum | reverse complement strand
GGTCCTTGGACCCTTAGGGCCAGCCATCAAAACACCAATTTTGGGCCCTAAAGTCTATAGAGCCCTGACCCTAATTAAGGCCTCAACCCAAATTGCACCTGATTTGGTTTCTTAGGGGTATTATCCTGAACCCTACACTCGCCAGGACTGAGCGTTCAGGGTTGAGGGTTCAGGGCCTAAAGCCTCAACCCCCTAAACTCTGAACTGTCAAAGCCTTGAGAGTGCGCTTTGGGGCTGATTTCAAGGCTTGAGTTTTGGGCATGGGATATACTTCTAGGAATATGATGGCAAAATGAGGTCTATATCTGTTTAGCACTACTTGAAATCCCAAAGTATTGTGGGTAATGGCCTTTTGCGGCATTTTTCAGTCTTACTGTGCCATTATTTTACCTACTTCTGGGCCTGAAAACCTTGAACCCCAAAGTTGGGGTCCCTTTGTTTTGGGGTCCCAATAAGAATAAGAATAAGGAGAAAAATTATTGGAATAATTTGGGTTTAGGGTTTAGGGTTTAGGGTCGGAATAATATAATAAGAAGAATAGTAATAATATAGATCCCTTGAACATACTGCTATTTTCTTCCCCTCTCCCGGCCTCCCTACACTGTTTTACTACAACCAAAAGCTCACTTCCAGTGATCACATGAGGGGATTATATAGGGGATTGTATACGGGACTCCGGTTGACGCAAATGCACGCTGACGCATGCCAGGCTTTCCGTTGTCCCGGGTCCTTCTCAAGACACCCAAGATGCAAGACCTCAAATCAAAAAGCCAAATCTTCTTGGATGGACGTTGTCTTATGCCCTCTACCCGCTGGCACTTCAAGTATGATTTATCTTGCATCCCATTACTTGGTGGAATTTCCATATGGTGTCCTTGTATATACTCCCCAAATCTAGCACCGACATTCCTGCAAACCAAAGCGAATGACTAAACCCTGAAGCTTCATCACCAGCAACCTCGATCCCTAAGCCCAAGCCTCAAACCCTAAAACCCGCTGGCACCAAACCATGAGCGACACATGCGTAGTCCTGAACCCCTAAGCCTCGAACGCGAAACCCGGCTGCTGTTAAGGAGTTTAACTTAAGTCATTATTTTTGGGGAAACCCTATTAATTTCTATATATATATATACCCATTACGGTAACTTAATTCAAGTTCCTTCACAGTAACCCAGTAAAAGCCCCAAGCCATAAGCCCCGGACATGACCCTTGCACATCCTGAACGGTTTAGGGTTTAGGGTGCACATGGGGGGGATTCTTCAAAAAGTCCTTCTGAAGGAGGGGCCATCGGAGCATCGGGAATCGACTTCCTTAAAGGGAGCTCCGAAGCAAGAAGGGAGCATACCTTGACCTAGATCCTAAGGGTTTAGGGTTTAGGGTTTGGCCCTAAATCCTAACCCTAAACCCTAAACTTTGGGACAGGTATGTTGAACAAATAGCATATACATATACACATTTACAGGTATATCTGTATGTCTACATACGCTCTATGTATATACACATTTGTTTACATATGCATATCCATATCAGTATGTCTACATTCTCTCTCTCTCTCTCTCTCTCTCTCTCTCTCTGTGCATATATGTACACATTTGTTTATACAACTAATTATATATATACACATATCCATACATTTAAAGATGTGTACACAAACCCTATATTGATTTTTCGTAACCCTACACGAGGACTCCACTTGGGTTTGCCCCAGCTTGGACGAGACGCACTCGATGCTGAAGGCCCTGGACTGCCTCCAGGGGCTTAGGAATTTGTTCTTCAGGGTTTAAGGTTTAGGGTTTGGGACTTAGGATTTGGAACTCAAGGTTTAGGAATTGGGAATTAGGGCTTACGATCTAGGATTCAAGGTTTAGATTCAGGGTTCAGGGTTAAGACATCTAGGGGGTAATGTTGCTGGGAAGGGATTAGTTGCGAATGGCAGAGCGACTCCTTCTGCACTAGTAGTCCGCATAGATTAGTCCACGGAGAAAGAGTCACTAATCCCAATCCCCGCATTGCCAGCTAAGCATGAGTAAGTCTGGCTTGCTGTTAAGCAACGTAATGTAAGTTAGCATAATACGGGTACATACTAACCAATAGGGCCCTCTTCTTATAGTAGTTTAACTTAACCTTGAAGAGTATCAGCGGTGTTAAGCAGGATTGAGCGCACATTATCTTTCAGACAAGGTTCACGGTTTCGCTTGACAGACTGCCTCAGCTCACGGTCTTTTGATGTAGGGTTCAGGGTTTAGGATGTTAGGGCTTTGGGATGAAGATTTTGTGTTCAGTAATCTGGGTTTAGGGTTTAGGGTAAAGGGTAAAGGGTAACACAGTAATCCACTATGCGAATCTGGGCAGCCAGGAAACCCACACGTTACAGATGCATCTGACAGCCGAGTGCTCTTTGCGGACAAGAAACTTACTTCTGAACGCCTTGGGCAAAAAACATTCTCTACCTGGAGCGACAAACATAGGTAAAGTGATGGAAATCAACCTTCCACCTCGATCCTCCATTTGCCCTCTATGTACCCTGCATACCCACTATTGAATTATTAGCGACCCTTTACCCCTATTTGAGGGGACAAGGATGTGCAAGAATGGTCCCGGAATATCGCCAAATAGGCAAACACTCTACATATACTCTGGCGATCTGGCGGTTCAGGTACGAAGCGCGCACAGTCAGCAGGGAAGACCTTCTGGTTGGATTTCTACACCGCAATCCACGTTTCAGCTACCGACTAAAGTAAGGTTGTGGGGAACCTATAGGGGTACACATAGGGGGTATAGGGGACTTATTAGGGGATATTCTACAACTTTAGTCCGGGGCTCGTTTGAGTACACATACCACTGTCACTGCTGAGGCCCAGTATTTTATTGCGGGATATTATGGTACCCAATATAGAGTAAGATGATATCCTCCTTTTGGGTATAGTATTTTATATAAGGAATATAATCTTGCTGGGTTTAGCCACAGAAAAAAAAACAGTACTCTGTTGACCTCAGAAGAGCTACCTGAAATCCACAAAGATGTCTGCCCTGACTGAATCTCACCAACAGGTTACCCAGAGGATCCAAGTACCCAATAATTAGGTACTTGGGTTTTGGGTAATACTAATTATAGTACAAGTTGTGGGTAAGTATATGATTATTAGATACTTGGACCCTTAGGGTTAGGGTTTAGAGTCCAGATTCTGAAGCTTCAGGCGCAGAAGCACCAACAACCTAGAACAAGACCTTAAACCCCAAACCCGATGCCCCTAGCCCTAAATCCTCTCCCTCAGACCTTTACTCTAATTCCAAACTCGTAGCCCTAAACCCTCAACCCTATAAACCTTTATAGTCCCCCTTAAGTAGATAGAATATGGGTTATATGTATATGGGAATCTTATTATAATTTACCCAAAACCACATTCTATCTACATAAGGGGAACTATAACCCTAACGTCTGAACAGTTCTGTGCCGGAGCTGTGCATCACAAGATGGCCCTGCTTTCGTCGCTCCGGCATGATTTCCCCAAATTAGGGGTACCTTAGGGTTTAGGGTTTAGGGCTTAGAGTTTAAAGGGTTTCCCAAAATTAGGGGTACCCTATTGGGGGTCCCCACAAAAAGGGTTATGGGATTTTGGAGTGTAATGTTGGGGTTTTCCTATTTTGGGAAACAACTATTTCTACCTGTAGCCCCAAGTATTGGTTTAGGGTTTAGGATTTGGGGCCAGGTTTGTTTATGCGCTTACACAGTGCATATTTCGGGGACATCTAGAGCTATGTCGCGTTTAGGGATATTACGACTAATGTGGAGAGTCAAATGGACAAGAAAATCCGACACAACATGGAAATTGGGTTTGCATAGGTGGTTTATATCGGGGTTCTTTGGGGTGTAAGGCCAATGACCTACTGTGTTATGGGTTATACCCATGCATCAGGGGTTAGTCGCTACCAAGGCGTGGGGGTAATTAGGGTTACAGGTTTGGGTTTAGGGTGTAGGTGGTTTAAGGTTTAGGGGACTTATGGTTTAGGGTTTGGGGTGAACGGTTTGGTCAAAGGGCTCAGCAGCTGGGATGAAGGAAGGTGGTATAGCAAATAAGCACCAATATACTAGAGTATATACCAGGGACCCTTTCACCCACTACTTTCATCCCAGCTTTTGAGCCCCCTGACTTAGGGTGTTACTATCGGGAGTCGCCCTTGCGGATGTGTGAAGTTCCGGGCTTACGTGTCAAGGTGCAGGGCTTGAGGCCTAGGGCTTGGGGAACTTGCAGGTTCAAGATAACCCTAGACCCTAAGCCCTACTGTAAGCCGTTAGTGGTTAAGGGTCTAGGGGGTTAACCATACCCGAATAAGAACTCTAGCTATCATGCGGAAAGAAGCATCGTAATTTGGAGACTTGGGCCGCTCATGGTTTTGTCATAAGTACAAGCTCAAGTATGAATCAGTTTACCCGCGATAGCTTCCGGGAACCTCCAAGCTACGAACTTCGAGCTTTCCCCTAAGGGTCCAAGCAACCAATAATTAGGTACTTAGGACTTCGGTACTGTAGTAGTACTTGTAGTACAGGTTTAGAGCAAAAATTACAAGATACTTGGACGCTTAGGGTTCCATTCCAAGTAACACATGCCTTTCTCCTGGGATGTACTATGCACTAAAACATGAAGTGAAGTTTCCGCGGGGAAGCATCCATGCAATCGGCACTGGAGGCCTCAGGTGAACTTGCTGCACCCAGTTGCCATAGTTCCTGCTCTTTCGGGTAGATCGGTTCATGCGAGATTTTCGTATTAAAAGTAAGCTACACAAGATCCTACTATCGATGGAGGAAATCTGGCACCACTCTAAGGCAACACAGTCGTGGGACCGTAGATTAGGTACCCTGAGGGTTTAGGGTTTAAGGTTTAGGGTTTAGGAGTGGTACAAGTTTGTTCCATCCAACATTTCCAGGCTTGTCAAAGAGGATCAGCTACATATACATACAATTTACATTATATATATATATAGAGTGTGTTAGAAAATGCTTCGAAACCAAAGCGTAATTCTTGCGGGACCTGGTATATTTGCCCATCATTTCCCAAAATTCCTCTGGGTACCCACCCCCATTCAGAGAAACCTTGCATGTACTGTAATATACCTGCTTCAAGTCCCAGCCCCATACCATAAACTGGGTTGCTGTTAAGGAACTTAAATTTAAGTCACCATCTTCCATGCGAGGCAAGGCAAAAACGACACGGAAGCCGCCCGGATCCTGGCTAAGATGATGGGGATTGGGAATCATCACCCACACACTGCCCCACTGTGCGCACCACCGCACCACCACCTACACCCTGAAGCCTACCTACACCTCTAAATACCCTCTATATTCTTTTTGGGACTTAGCTTGGACCTTAGACCCTTAACCCTCTGGGATTCGCTTATATTTCTATTATAGGTACCTAAGGGTTAACCCTTAGTAGGGGCCCTAGACAGGTTACCATATGAGAGCTGATCTGAAAGTCCTTTGCGGGAATTGTCTAGGGTTCCTGTAGGTTGTAAGGAAAATGTAGGGGGTAATATGTTCAACAAGAATGCCCGCTTTGGGAAACGGAGTTTTAATCAGCTACATGGTAAGACATAAGAAGCACATCTGGGCGCAATCATGTGGTGTATGACGGCTATCCTCTTAGAGTCCTGGTGGTACAAAAGTAAGCTATACCCTGCTATACCCCACACAAGCGTATGACACACGAGTTCCTGGATGAGTTTTTTTGTGCAGTATATTTCGAGAAGTCAGCAACATGGGTTTTTACTGACTCTTAGCCCAAGCCTTGGGTTCAGGGTTTGGGGTTCATCCATGCATATAGAGTTTAGACTTCTCCCTGACGCTCTTGGACGCCTATAGTGAAAGCCCACACCTCAAACTCCACACCTGCCCCCCCAAAGCTCGAGCAGTCATAAGCACCGTACTCATTGCCATAAGCACCGTACTCATTACCTCCACCCGAAAGACCATGTATGGACCCGCTAGACTCTTTAGACCCCCAAGTACTCTCTCTAGAGCCCCTCACATACCCACAAACAGGACCTGAGACCCTAAGATTCTAAACCCCAAAACCCTATTGGGTAGTTCCCCAAAATAAGGGGCCCCCAATATAGACCCCGAAATACTATAATCCTTATGATAGGGACCCCCAAAAGGTACCCCCTAATTTTGGGAAACTCCCATTCAAACCCTAAACCCTAAACCCTAAAAGCACAGTCGGCAGCAGCCCCCCTGAACCCCGACTTAGCTCCCAAGGTCACCAAGCAAGAGAGCATGGCCTCGGAAGCGTGCTACCAGGGTCTGAAGAGGTTATAAGTATAATGATTATATAACCCTAAGGGTCCAAGGACCCAAATAATAGGGTCCGTTTAAAATTTGGTTATAGGGGGATATATAGGAATATATGGGGACTATATAAGGGTCCAAGGACCCAAATAATAGGGGTGTTAGGGCCCAAATACTATGACATTAATGGTATTTGGGCCCTAAAGCCTTATTATTTGGGTCCTTGGACCTTGGGGAGTATAATGATTATAATGGGAGGTAAACAGTAACAGTGGCAAAGACATGGAAAGTACCGTAATAGTACTTAGGTTGAAGGCTGGGTCAGGGGCTTAGTATGCAGTTTAGTAATTAGTGGGGATCACTGGGGTTAGTATACGGCTTATAGGGGCTCTAATCGGTTCTAAGTATACTTCAGAAGTCCCGTGATTGTTTAGGGCGAAGAGTCGCAGGTGTCGGGGTCTCTGTACGAGGGTGCAAGAATCCTAAGCAATAAAATTAAACCCTATAACAGCCAGCCCCAACTTCCTGGTAAGCAGGTACTTCTACCACCTCTCTGGCATGCACATGGACCCGTGGGATTTCAGGCGCACTGCACTGGGTCGTTGTTGAATGCAGCCTTCATTAAAACCAAAAAAAAGGCTATAAAGTACATGTGAATATGTTCCCAGCAAGGAAGCAGTGCAGACGGGATAAGGGGTCATTATCCAAAATTCTGTGTACGCTGCATTGGGACTATTGAGCTGCATTGCCGTTCCATGTTTGCGGGTTCCAAAAATCAAAGCTCCCTTTTGGGAGCTTCTTTGGCAAGGATCATTGGTCTACGTGCGGAGACCTCTATCTATGGAAGTCCCCATACCCTAGGGACCCACGTATACAAATATTACCTACATTGGGCCCCAAAGTCTGTAAGTATGACCTACATTGGGCTATTGGGTTCCCTAGGGATAGAGCTGCCCGCATGCCCGCATTTGGACAGGGCACCGTTCCCCGGTAAATAACTGGAGGCTCAGCCGTACACCCTGTGATGGAGCTCCTGAATGTCCTAAGTAACTCGAGGGTTTAGGGTTTGGGGTTTAGAGGGTTTAGTTAGGGTCCTAAGTAACTCCAGCTGCATGGGCTTTAAAGAGCTTCGAGGACGACTCTTGTAAACGATAGCTCCAGCTGAAACCCCAAGTTGTATTTCGACTATAATGGACTTGCTGGTGCTTAAGGGGGGTTGGAGAGTGGATGGCTATGAAAACCACTAAGAATCTGATTCAGAAATCCCATAAACAGCAGTCCCTATATTACTATATGCACTGCCCCACTCCCCCTTTAGCACCGACCAGCAGGTCTTAGACTGCTGTAAAGACCCCTATAATCCTAAAACCACAATCTCATGGGTTCAACTAGTGCCCCCCTTTATACTACCCCCGCTAGGTTCCCCCCTTAATTAACTTCAAGTAGGCTTAACTATTCCAAAATAACTTTAGTTAAGGGGGGAACCTAGGGGGGTAGTATAAAGGGGGGGTACTAGGGGAACCCATGACAATCCGAAAACAGCGGCCCCGAAGACGAAACCTGAAGAGGAAAAAAAGAGCCTAAATCGTTTTTAGGGGTTTAGGGGTTTAGGGGTTTAAGGTTTTAGGGGTTTAGGGTTAAGGGGTGTAAGGTTTGTACTAAAGTTTAGGGTTTTGGTCTTAAGGTCTAGGGACCCCCGAGCTCAGATCGCAAACCACCAGGCCTAAACCCCACACCCTGGATTCTGCAAAGCACATAGCTTTAGGGTTTAGGGATTTAGGGGTTTAGGGTGTCATTTTCCATGCGACTCTCCATTATTTGGTTAATACCCTACATCCTTACCCCAAAAACCCAAACTCTCCAGATCCTGTTCTTCCCCCCCGAGCTCTATAGCGTGCATCCCTTTTTAAGTACATATGAAAGAAATATGTATATGATCATATACACGCCCACTACACCTTAAACCCTGACCAGACTCGGAACCCTAAAAACACCTGAGCCCTAAACCCTAAATCCTAAACCCTATAACCCTGAACCCTAAGCCCAAACCCAGGGAGCCTCAGAACACTTCCAACGGCTGCGTGCAGGCTGAGCAGATTAGGTTTCAGAGTTTCGAGTTTGAGATTTCAGTATTTAAGGCTTAGGATTTAGGACTGTTTAGGGCGGAGGATATAGGATGTTGGTTCCCTCAATCCTAAACCCTGTTTAACGTTCATGGTTAGGCTTGCGATTGAAGGTCCGGGTTCGTAGGTAGGTATCAGGGTTTAGAGTGAAAGGATATGCAGGACGACTTTGGCAAGCCTTGTTTAAGGTCTGAACGGTTTAGGGTTAAGGGTTTGTTCTGATATGGTATTGAAGCCGAGATGGTGATGCCACAGAGTCGCGTCGAGTGCGTCGTGCTGTGCGACATGCTGCTATGGCCTGACATCCGACACATTCACCCACCCCACGCCGTCCCAAGCGGCTAAACCACTCAAACCTATTCCTGTCAGGGCTCAGTACCTTCAGTTAGGTCCATCTTGGTCAACAACACAAACATCTTTACGGCCAGCACCATCTTGCTTCTAGAAACCAAGACTTTGACACGCCACGCCAAACGGCCTCTCAGCTGACCTGGGATGGCTGTTGGCTCTGAAGGCTGCGTTTTGCAGGGCAGCTGGAGGCCTTTCAAGGGTGTCGAAGAGGTTTAGCAGAGCGCGCTGGAGAGGCCCCGGTCCAGCTACGTCGGTTTGCGCCATTGATGTCGAGGGGCATAAGCGCAGCCCAGCATGCTAGGTGAGTGGCCTAGGCCATGAGTTTAGAGTGCATGCAGCCTTTACCGGGGCTTGAAGGGATCATATGGAGTCCTCAGCAGGGCCTATAGGACGTCAAGGTAGATTAGAGGCGCACGTGTTGTTCGGGGGGGATTTTCCCCAAGCCCTAGAAAACCGTAGACGAAAATGTGATAGGTTCATATTTGGTTTTTAATAGGTTTTGATTGGTTCGCACATGATTTGGAGTAGCAAAGTAATTCGTAATTAGATTTAGGAGCTTACGTTTTCAAGGCTTAAGGTTAGGACTGGAATCTGGCTTTCGAAGAATAATGGGCTCCAGGTTATTAATATACGGGAAACGGGGAGCGTGGGGAGGGGGTCGGGCTTTGCTTATCAACAGCACGGATTAAGGATAACAGGCTCTTGGCTGAGTGTTGTGTTGGAGGGTCATAGTATTTGGGGGTCTACATTCCGGTCACCCCTCATCCATGGGAATTACCATTTGGGTGTACGGGTTAGCAGTTTGATTCTAGGTTTGGGTTTATCGTGAGCCCATCTAACGGAGAAACCGCTTGTCCTGCTTATCGCGAAGCAATGTAGCTGCGGTTCCAATCCCTGAGCCTTGGCCAGAGTTTCCTTTGAAAGGGAACTTCGGAGCAACTTCCAACAAATTAGTTCAAACATGCCCGAAACCCTAAAGCCTTTTTGAATTCGTCTAGGTGCTCTGTAGCCTGACCCGGAAGGCCATTTGGAAGATGGTGTGCGCCACCTACTTCCCCAAAGCGCCAGCCCAGAACTGAGATGGAGAGGTGCTGTGGTTGAGCGCGCCAGGTTTTTCAAGAAGAACGCCTCCTGATAGGGTTACAATGCAGGCAGGTTTGACTTGGGAATTCTTAGCGCAAGGTTCTTGTTTTAAGTGCTGAAGGTCGGGGCTTCACGAGTTGATAAAGTTTGCTGTGCTCCGTGAGCCTTCGTGATTTAAGCCAACCCTCGCTGGGGATCATGTAATCCCTAAGGAGGACACGTGTAGCCTTTGTAGTCTCTGCATATCCCTGGGTCCGTCGGGCCTCCGCTTCTTTGAGAAACCCCAAATCCTAAACCATGCACAACCCCAGGCCTTTCTTTAAAGTCACATACCGGCACCTCCTTTTCCAGAACCCCCTGCAAAACAAATGTTCTCAGAAATCCCGAAGCCCCAAAATGGTAAACCCTAAAATGGGGAGGGTGTCTCGGACAAAGCTTCCACCCTCCGGGACCCTCCTTGTACCCCCTTAAAAAGGGGGTATATATGGTCCCTAATGAGGAATATTCAAGGGTCCAAGTACTTAATAATCATATACTTACCCAAAACCTGTACTGGAATTACTATCACCAACAGCCTTGAGTGCGGTGGGCAGTTTCTTTCGCAAACAGAAACCGCACATGACCTTATAGTATTCCTACATCCGGGAATTATGGTGCTGTACTCTACAGTAGGGTTATGGAGGTATTCCCACATCCCAGGAATCATGGTGCTGTACCCCACGATAGGGTTGTGGAGTCTGGTAACTAAAGTCCCCTTTAAGTAGATAGAATATGGGGTATATTGGGATCGTAAGATAATATACCCAAAGCCGCATTCTATCTACTTAGTTGTGCGAGTCTCCTGGTAAAGCGAGGAGGGGTAGCCCTATAGGAGCCCGGGTACGCTTTGGGAGACATGAAGAGAGTGTGTGGGCGAAGTCGAACGTCGAGCTTCGCGGAGAAATGCTGAGAGTTGAGCATGCACTTGCAGGAGCCATGAAGGATAGGCAATTGTCAGAACAGATCCGAGTCCTTCGCAACACACTTTGTTGCGGAAGCTGCGACCATGGTTCTTCACTTGCAAGTCTTGCAAGTCTCAGCATCCAAGAAGGTTGATGTCAAACATAGAATCAGCAGAGCCATAAAGGTCAGGATTCTTAGTATCAACAGGACAGCGGGCTTGGCAAGTTTGGTTGGATAACTTCACGGATGGGTGGTTGAAAGATTATGTCGGACCTTGGCGTGATGATGCTGACTTGTGTCTGGTGAGCTTAGGCTTCAAACGTTATGTTATCTCCACACCCGACCGACTTGTTTTGGGTAGTTGTCTCAGTTCAGCAACTATCTATACTCAATGGTATGACCATGGGATCCTACTTTGGTGAGATAGCTTCAAGACTTCAACGCCCCCGTAGCTGGTCCCTTGATGCTTGCTGCGTGAGCCTTGACGCGTAATACACATCCTCGATTCAAATCGGAAGAAACCCTCTGAATCCCAGACTTCACATCCTGTAGAGCTTAAAGCGCTTACCTTCCAAACTCTTATCCTGGAGCAAAGAAAAGCGCAAAGTAGGTACGGTTTATAGACCAAAGTAGGTATTCGAGTTATTCCTGAACCCCTCAGCGTATGCCGAAGAATGGCCTTGGTTTTGTGCTTGCTGAAGCTGTTTTAACATTTTGGGTTCACCACTTGCACTGATGCTTTTAATCAAATTACTTGCCCAGCGACCTCATGATCGCAGTGACGCCGAAGGACAAGAAGAAAAATACCTGACCGAACCCTTAACCCTATACAACCCATTACAGTGGTTTCCATTTTCTTTCCCATTATCCCTATATAACCCCAACCTAAACCCTAAACCCTAAACCCCAAACCAAAAACCCTAAATAGTAGTTTCCATTTTCTTTTCCATTATCCCTATATAACCCCTATATAACCCCTATATAATCCCTATATAACCCCCATATAATCCCCCATAAACCCTTAAACATCCTTAAACCAAACCATAAGGGAAATTACTACTACAGAAACCCTACTTTCTACCATATAGGTACTTTGGACCCTTTGGGTATGAGCACCAGCATGCTCTGCTCTTCAAAGCCGGGCTGGAGAGCGAAGCGGACTTTCATTGAATGCACGTGCACATGCCGCGAAAGTCCAGGCATCGAGTTCGAGGTCGTGCGCCACTCTGCGCTTCAGCGCGTCTGCGACATTGCCCAGTTCGTCAAGCGCACGGAGACGCTGACAGGTCAGAAGCAGACAACTCAAACATTAACTCCATGTCGTCATAAACATATGATTCTTGCGTACCCTGTCCACCCACCCTGGTATGCTGGGGGGTGTAGGGCTCTTGGTCTCGCTGTATGTGTGTGCTAGAGTTCCCAGTGAATCCTTAAGGATGCCTTGTGTCGTGTGTTATTGTTTTGGTCTTTTGTGTTCCTGTTGTGGGTGGGTCGCTGCGGGCTTGGCGTTTACGCATACCTACTCTTTTTGATTCCTTACGGTTTCCTTACCTGAGCTTGCTATGAGTTTTTCCGCCAAAGCAGACAAAATGTTTAGAACTACCTGTCTCTTTTCTCGGTGTTTTGGGTCATGGTTTTATTCACGTTCGGGTTCAGGTTTATTGAAGACTTCGATGGCCAGGGTTGGAACCCTAAACCCTGAACCCTAAACCCTAACCCCAAAACCCTAAACCCTCAACCCTTAATTGAGCCTGAACCCTCAACCTTAAACAATAAACCCTAAACCTAACAAGGTTGCGTGCAAGAAGGGAAACAAGGTCGCGTACCTCAGACCTTGCAAAAGCGAGTGCAGGACCTGCTCGTGATTCCTCCAGCCCTGGGTTTAGAGCTTAGGGTTTAGGGTTTACGATTTTAAGGTTTGGGGGTGAGGGTTTCAGGGTTTAGGCCTTAGGGTTGGGGTTTAGGGCTTAGGGCTTAGAACTCAAGGTTGACCCTTTCTGGGCCAGGCAAGTGTGGGAGTTGTGGCTTTGGATTTCGAGGTCGGATAGCAGCACTTGGGATGTTCCATCATCCTTGAAGAGGTACGATGTATGAAGGACATTTTTAGGGTCTAGGATGTGATTCAGATGACCCATTTGCCGCATGTCTCAAAGCTAGCGATTTTTGCGGAACCTCTGTTTAAGGTGTCCCACTCAACTCTTGGGGGGTTTAGGTACCACAAGGTATACAGAGTACAGTATTGGGGGTCAAAATCCCTAAGCCCTAAAACCTTCCAAGCCCTCAATGGTTGCCCAGGACCCTCCTCGTACCCTCAGTGAGGGGTATATGGTTCCTGAAGGGTATTTGGGGTATATAGAGGGTAGATGGACGGTCTAGGCCGGTACTTGGACGTTCGTGGCTTGTTTCTGTTGCTTCAGCTTTGGGCCGCTCTCTTGCGCCATGCTGCTGATACGCACGGTTTAGGGCTTCGGTTCTTTCTGTTGATGAGAAAAATTATGGCCTTAGTATAATACAGCACAGAAATCCCAAGCTTCAGGGTACTGAGGCTCATGCCAGATTTTCGTATCAACCGTATCACCCACAAACATCCGGTGTCCTTTTGAATGTTGCATGTAACTTTCCAGTTAGCTTCTCCAACCGTCACCAAGCACCATTTAGATGCCTCTAACCCTGAACCTAAACCCTAAATTAGCCAACCCCATGGTAAGCGTTTGAGTCCTTGCATGCTTGACTCTCAGAGTGCGTAGGAGGAGATGGGGTAGTAGGGTAGGGGTAGGAGGCGGGGTAGTAGCACCAACACTACTTGCAATAGTAGTTGCAGAAACAGAAAGAAAAGTCGTATTATATAGCCATTGTACAGGTACGGTTTGCTGCCCGATAGCCATTGACCATCCCAAACCCCTCTTTGCGCCTTCTGAAGCTCAGGAGCTACCAGGAATCGTGCGAAGTCGAGTGCTGCGACGAGAGCGTCCAGTGCGTCCCAGAAAAGGCCAGAGTTTGGGTTCAATATTATAGGGTTTAGGGTAGTCTGAAGTCCTTAAAGGTGGGTTATATGGGGTTATATAGGGTTTCCGGTGAGCGGATCAGGGTTTAGGGATCAGGGTTTATAGAGTTTAGGGTTTGCGGAGTAGGGATTTGGGTTGAAGCTTTGAAGGGAATTAGGGAACATATTTCAGAAGGGTTTTATAGGGCGTTGTATAGAAGCTCGGATTGCTAAGATTCTGGTCATAAGCAAGAATCAAATGGAATAAAATGTGGAGACTGCAATTCAAACCAGCGTTACTAAGGCCATCATAAGAATGAGAGAATGAGTGCCAAAATCATGGTCCCAGATTTCTTGCACAGTTATAGTAGAGGGTACATCAAGTAGACCTCCTTATGATATAGGTGATTAGTCAGGCTTCTACATCAGTGTTTAAGGCAGCGGCAAAGCGACATGGGTGCTGTAGTTGGGGTTGTAAGTTGTAGATCTGGTAGGGTTTAGGGTTCAGCGTGCCGCGTACTCTCAACTGTGTCACAAATTGTTGCACCCACCCTGCCGCAACACTCAAACTCCCCGTAAGGGTCCGAGTGGTTGTTTCCCAAAATAAGGTGTGTATAGTACAGACCCCAAAACAGTATAGTCCTTGTTATAGGATTTCCCAAGTGCCCAAGTAATCTGGATGTAGGTTCCAAACGCTACTTGGAGGGTCGCGGAAACTTAGTAAGTATACTTATAACCCTTATAATCCACATAATAACCCCAGGTATCCCTTTTATTAACCTACTTTCTAAGTCCCCGTGACCCTAAGTACAACCTGACTGGTTATGGGTGCCCAAAACGCTTGGACCTGCAGGGTCCAAATCCAAACCCATGCGAAAACAGGTCGTGAGACTGGGGATCTTCCTTGCTTCCATTTTGGGGACTGACCATTGAGGGAGGTTTAGGGAGGGTTTAGGGGTTTCGGGTTTGGGGGTTTAAGGGTTTAGGGCTTCTTCCAAAGAACTATGCAAGATTTGCTGGAGGTTTCGTAGGTACATGTAGGTACTGGAATTTGATTAGCCTGTTAATCCTATACAACGACAGGGCACTTTTGTGGGCGTCCTTAACAACAGGATTGGTGTATCTTGGTTGCATGTTTGTTTCAAGAACTTCCCTTTCCAGAGGTCTTCAGCAAAACATGTTCAGGGCTGGTGAAAGCCAACAGTTCCGAACCCTAAAGAACAAATACGCAA
This sequence comes from Symbiodinium pilosum, assembly GCA_905231905.1. NCBI lineage: Eukaryota > Dinophyceae > Suessiales > Symbiodiniaceae > Symbiodinium > Symbiodinium pilosum. Next base: position 123,966 of record CAJNIZ010031779.1, on the reverse strand, counting down.
CTAGGCTACACTTCCTAAGGAAGACATGACACCGCAAATCAACGCTTTCTTTTTGAATGTCCATGTCTGCTCAGGCTGGAGTAAACTTTGCAAAGAGGCTTCTTTGTAGCTACCTTTTCGTTCCGTTATGCATCTGAATGAAGGTTCACTTTATTATTCTGGACGCATGAGGGCAGTCCAAATCCGCAAATCAATGCAAATATTGAAGCACTCCACCATGTGGCTTTTTGCCAAAACCATTCTACGCCAACAGATCCAACAGGGCGTGCATTTCGAAAAGCCCTACGAGAACTTCACAGGGCCGATCGGTGGTTGAGGAAATTGTGTTCTTGGCTTGGAGCTTCGTGATGAAGATGTAGACTTGGGGGAATAGGGATCCGTCTGAACTACCCCCCAAACCCATGATCCTCACTATAGCGACTCCCGAAAAGACGGCCTCCTTTTTTCCAGGAAGTCTTAAGTGATACAATTATGGGAATTTGTGTTTATCGGGCTTGGATTTGGGTTCAGGCTGTTCAGGCATGTCTGGATTTCATGACTTCTAGGGATTTGCCGATGTGAATCGTGGAGGGTGTTGATATTGTCTCGTGGTGCATTGAACAAGGAACCCTTTTAGATTATTGATTTGCGAAGCTGCCTTGGCGATTTCAGACTTCAAGATTTGGATAACTGCAGCTAGGAATAAGGCATAAGTCTTCTTGTTGTCTCCCAAAGTAGGTTTGGAATAGTATCCGCGCCTGAGGGTTCAAGGTCTGAGGCATAAAGTGTATAGCACTGCCAGACATGAGCTATAGTCAAAACTCCTAGTATCCCCCTTAATATACTCCCTTGTATATGATCCCTTATATAACCCCCTGTAAGGACTTTAGACTATATAGCTCACGTGATTTCTTTGTTGCCCATACATGTGCGAAGTCAACTTCGTGGGGGTGCTAGGGTGCTTGAAGTCAGGGACGTGCCCTAAGCCCTGAACCCTATACCCTGAATCCTGAACCCTAAACCTAAACCTTTAGGAGTCCAGGGTTTAGGGCTTAGGGTTCCTACACCTAAACCTTTAGGAGATGTCTGTCGTGAAGGTATCTGAAGGAATGTGAGTTTGAGCTCGTTGCCTTGCCACCTTCGAACACTTTTATACCAGGACTCTCCTGCTACCCCTGAAAACGGGTATATGGTCCCTAAGGAGTGTAGATGGAGGGTCTAGGTAGTAGCTTCATAGCAGGTTACTCCAGAGTGCGGAACCGCAATTTTTCTTTAGCCCTAAACCCTTAACCCTAATCCTGTTCATAAAAAAGATCTTCAGAACCCTAAACCCTAAACCCTTAAACCCTAAACCCTTAACCCTAACCCCCGAATGGCTTTCCTGAAATTGAGGGAGGAACATGTTCAGAGTTATAGTCTAAACTCCTTACAGGGGGGGTTACATAGGGGACTACTATAGGGGTTATTAGGGGGAAGACTAGGGGTTGGGACTATGGTTCCTCTGAGAATTTTTGCCCGATAATAATGTAGTACAATGCTGCCGTTGTTGCCCGGCCCGCATATATCACAAGGAGAAGGAGGTTTCTAAAGTCCTACATGCCAAGTGCCGGAGACCAGACACCCAAGCCCTAACCCGTTCAACTTAAGTGCTTTGCACCCTGATCCCTGAAACCTCTGTACTCAGACATACTATGCCCATAAAAGATTCAAAAGTCCCTCACACTTCAGGTACGGCAGCCACCCCGAGTGCACCTCTGCTGCCTCGCGGAGCGGAGGCAGGGCTTTTAGTGTTCAACGTGCATTGTTTAGGTTTGAGAGCTCAAGTTGCGGGGCTGAAGGTGTAGGGTTTAGGGTTCGCCCAGTGCCCAGGGTTCTCCCACAGCCCAGACCTCATCGATCGCGTCAAGTTTGGCTCGGCTTGGAAATTTGGAGGGGCGGGGTGGGGGGAGTGGTTTAATTACGTTCGCTTCAGCGACAGCCATCCTAACCTGTAAAACGCTGTATTTCGGGAACTCTCATGCAAAAACACCTCATTCATGTCCAACAGCATCCGATTACCAAAGCATCCCTGCCCAAACCATAGTGACGTTCATGTTCGATAGTATCCCATTACCAGAACATCGATGCCCAAACTATAGCAACATTCATGTGCGAGAGCACACCATTACCAGACCATCCAAGCCCAAGCCATCAAAGGTTTGAGTTACAAGTGCATCCAAGTACCAGGAACATTGCGCCGAGTGGGACGAAGTCTATGTCTTCCCAGGAACCCTGATGCAAAAACACCGCGCGTAATGGGACAAAATGCATGTCATACACAGCTTCTGATCGCGCGAACACAGCAAAAAACCTGACTATCAGCGCTGTGCTTCGTTTGCTACACGATTTTCGACTTGCAAAACGCAGTACCTTTGAACAGGGTCTAAGTCTGGCCACGCACCTTCGCACTTTCTCAGGGTACAAAACACTTCTCATTGTCTTTGTGCCAAAACCGTTGGTTTTGCATTATTTCACTCCTGAAACGAACAAAATTCCCATCTTCAATCAAGGTTGCGCGCGGGATTTCACAAGAAAATGGCGCGGAGTCATGACAATTCATTCCTCGAACGCACAATACCGCAGAAGCTGAATGCACTGCAAAACGCTGTTGCTTCTGTACTTTTCACGTTGCGTAATATGAAGCTCGTATGGATCTTCCGGACAACCCTTTCCGTTGCGCGTTAGGGCTTTGGGGACCTTAGCTGTTCAGAGGGATGATCACCATGCGAGAAGATGTGGCTTTTGGTGTGATGGTGGCTTGGAAGTTCATGGGGAGCTGAGGATTTTTAGCATTCAGGGTTTAGGCTTTTGTCGCTAGCGCGTATGGTTCAACCTCAAAGACAGAGAGGGAGAGAAAGAGAGAGAGAGAGCGAGAGAGTTCAAGTCTCGGGAACTGGGGAACCCGCCCCCCCTTACCCCCCTGGGCGTGAGCCATGTGCTGAAGCCATTTTCACCACCTTTTATACGCATGCCTTGACGCAGCTATCGATTCAAAAGCTGTGCCAGCTCGCTTCAGCTTGATGCCAGCTGGCTACCGGTGACAACCGGTAGGGGCAAATTCCGTCTGCTGGAATTCAATGCTGCAGTTTTCCACCGGAAAGAGTAAATGGTCTATGATTTTATTCTTGTTGTAGCGATGCTGAATTGCCTCCTTTTTGTTGGATGCGACACGTGGCATACGCTTTGGGCTGCGGACAAAGGGGGGCCTTGACAGAGCTGTCACTGGATCAGGTAGCACTTATAACGCAAAGCTTCCTTTTGTTGTCTACGAGAGTCCTTATGTTTTACTGTTGCTTGTCCTCTTCCACGAGTACATTGCCATAACGGAACCAGGGCAAATCATTTCACAACGTAACAGGTGACACGACGATGTTGGGGGGGCTTAGCGGTCGGTGGGCAACCATCACCCCCTTCAGCCAAAGCCAAAGCCAAAGAGAGAGGAAGAGAGTCTAGCGAGTCGCAAAAGATATTCAGTTCCATTTTGATTACCCACCTGCCTTGCCCACATTGTAACCACCCTACTCACCCCCAAAACCCTCAGATGTACAATGTACAATGGTGTTCTATTAGGTACATTCATTGATGAGGGATGTGGTTTTATAGAGCGGCATAGAACATGAACCTCTGGCCCCTCATCACACCAAACACAGCTCTCCGCTCCCAAAGAGTACCTATCCCGTATAAGAGCCCAGATAAGTTGGGCGGACCACCTGTTGTTCGGATGTAAGGGGTGTGGGTGTGTGATATTACGGGAGTGGCTTGCAAACCTCTGGGTAGTCCGTTTTCTTGCCATTCAAACCCTGCCATGACCATCCCTACTGCTCGTTTGTGTCCCAGCCCTAGAAGCAACATTTGGGGACTCTCCATGTCGGCTGTTTGCGTCGCGTTTGAGATTCGGCGTTTAGAGCTCAAGGTCTTGAAGATGTTGTTTTAAGGCATAGTGATAGTGGTAACAGTTGCTACTTTCTCAGACTCCTGCATATGGTCTTGGCGAGGCATCCATCCTTCATGCAGTGACGATGCATATTCTGGCTAATCAATGTTGGGTCCTGATGGGTGTACTAGTCCCCCAAAGGAAAACGGGCCCTGCTTATTGAGGAGGGATGGAGAAGATGCCAAGAAACAATGCATGCGAAGCATTGATCGGGGTTACGGAGACTTTCCACATAAAACGCTGCGCAAGGCTGAAGGTTGAACGCAAACATAAAACTCTAATCCCTACAAACGCTAAAACGCTCCTGAAGCCAATGCCAAGAGCCTTCAAGCGTCTTCAAGCATTAGCCCTATCCCTTCAAACAAGCAGAGGTCCTTAAGCCACAACCAAATCCATGAGATCTTTTGTATGGATACTGCTGTCCCTAACAGTGAAGGCAAATGCCTCCCTTCGGCTGTGCATAAGGCCTAAGCCCTAAGCGACAAGACATACAGTACTGGGGTCAGTGGCATTGAGTCTTGGTTAAGATTCCTAGAACGCACAGCGTGGCGGCCTCTAGACCCGCACGGGTGGACGTAGCCACGCGCGCCGGCCCAAACAAACCCGACACCCTAAACCTTTGAACCCGAAACCCCTGAAGCTCTATACCAGAAACCCCTAAACCTGAACCTTTAGGGGGAACCAACCTCCGACAACAAACCCTTTCAAACGGGTTTAGGGTCGAGAGTTTAGGGTAGACCCTTTTGATGGCTGCAGGCATGCTCCCGCTGGCTACGCCGATGCCTTACCAGCCTCGACAGTGAGGGGGGTTCCGGGTTGAGGAAACTTTAGACCCTTAACAGCGGTTGGGGCTTAATTAGGAATTTGGATTTGAGGCACGTAAGGTTTTGTTGTTTTTTGGTGAGTGTATATGGGTTTCCTTAGATTTTGATGTGAGAGTGTCGAATGTCCAACTGGCGAGGCCATGAACGAATTAAAGCGAACACGGATCAGAATGACAAGTTTGGGGCCGTTGGTGTATCCCTACAACATACATACAGATCCCAACACGCAAGCTGTAGGATTAATATTGGATCAGAGCTATGCCACAAGATACGGAATTGCGCGCCCCAATATTTACCCGCCTTACGCAAGGCTTCCTACGTAGGTATATCTCTCTCTCTCTCTTTGGCTCTCTCTCTCTCTCTCTCTCTCTCTCTCTCTTTGCAACGTCGGTTCTGGGTATATGAACGGACGCCCTAAATCCTGAACCCTAAGCCCTTTCCCGTTTCGCTTTGTGCAAGGCTGCTAGCGCTGGCAGCGTGGCACTCAGGAGGCCGCTTGGGACGGGCTTCCCAAAAAGTAGTAACCCCTGCATACTAGCATTAGACACGCGCTCCCACCCCTAACATTAAGTACTCCCCCATAAGAGACCTTATATGTTTGGAGACAGTTTTAACATTAAGGGTGGGGAGGGGTGTTGAATTTAGCATGCAGGGCTTGGCTTGGAGTGCAGCAGGGTGTACGGTGTAGGCAACGACAGCAGAACACGTGCTTATGTGTAAGGATGTATGGTACCCTGTTCTCTGCCTGGCTCTTGCAAGTTTAGCGACTATATCTACTTGTCTTTTAAGCAGGGGCTGTAAGCTGAAATGTTGATTTCACTTTGGGTTCCTGTGCTAACACAAAAGATGAGAGTGCTTGCCTGGGCTAAAAAGGTTTGCCATAAGAACGGGGATGTTTCTCAAATGGTCCCTATATGACCCTTAACAAGGAATCCCACAATAATGGAATCCGCATATGGGCCCCTTGTGAGACCCCCTCCCCCAAGCACGGATGTTCTTCCAGCTACAGATCTTGAAGGCTTTTGTGTCCAATCTCAATATTGGCCGAGGTGAGTACATCTTGGACTCGGGGCAAGCCACACGCAAGCATAGTGGCTGAAAGCGGTGCAGCATCCACTGCGTTTTGGCAAGCTTTCAAGTGGCCCTCTGTTGTTGGAATCTACCACCGCTAATCTGACATTACTTGGATCGGAACCTCCAAGTAGGAGCTTCAGGGAATCTCGAAGGGCCCTTCAAGAGGATCAGGGCGTATGGAGCAGCATTAGCTTACCCTGATATCTGTTGAAACCTGGAAGTTTAAAGAGCCCCAAACTTCAGACGCCAAACCCTAAATCCTAAAGCCTCACCCGCAAATCCTCAACCCCAAACCACCTATATACCCAAAACTCATAGACAAAAGCTTGGCAAGTACTGCCATCTTTTCTGCCTTTGCAGATAGCGAGTCTAGCAGAAGCAGGCTGGACGGGGTTTGGCCGTGGGGCTTCGGTTTTAGGGCTCTTGGTTGTAGATTTTAGGGTTTAGGGTTTAGGGTTTAGGGAGGGCTCTTGGTTGTAGGCTTCTTGGCGTTTTGCCCATGTTGGGGGGGTATTTTGTTTGTCGCCAGAGTTTAGGGTTCTTTGATTTCAGGGTTCTTGGTGGTGGGCCTTAGGTTTCTGGGTTTTGGCTTTCGTTTCTAGGGTTCTTGTTTTTTGCATTCATGATGTTTGGCCTCTGGTTCTGTGTTTGTGTTGTTGCCTGCCTACGGCTTAGGGTTCTTGCTATTAGGTTTATTGGCATTTGGCTATGGTTCAGGTTGGATACTGCCCCCGCGAATGGATAGAGTTCATAGAATAAGGGGGATACTAGGAATTTAGGCTATGGCTCACATTTCCTTGGACTTCAGGTAGGCTTGAGAGTTCTGAGTCGGGCGTCGGGCCTAAAATGAGGTGATTTTGGTAGCCCGGGCCCTGCAAAATTAGGACCCAGTTAGTTGCACTGCTCATACTAGAAATCCTGGAGAACCTCAGTACTTCCCAAGGTATAGGACACCTAGATCCCTAAACCCTGAACCCTAAACGGGTCATTCAGGTAGGTATTCTGGGATCCACTGCAGGATCCTGTTTTTGTGGGGTCTGGGGTTGCCGAAAACCCTGCTACTTGAAGCCATAAAACCTACACATCCCTATACGTTCCCTTCATATAGTCCCCCTAAAGTAGATATAACATGGCTTTGGGTATACTATAATATGATCCCCATGTATCCCATATTCTATCTACTTCAGGGGGAGTATAACCCTGCAGGATTCTTACGTCGAGAGCTTTCCTAAACCCTAAACCTAATTCCTTATAAGCTCTATTTGAGTCTAGGCTTTGATACGAAGCAGGCAGGGCCAGAAAGCTTCTTGTCACGCGGTTTAGGGTTAAGGGTTTAGGGCTGGACGCCTTCTGCCAAACTCCTACACATTGAAGGCATATAGTAATGGGTTTTCTATTCGGGTCTGTATTTCTGAGGACCACCACCCCACCCCCCAAAAAAAAACAAAGAAAAAAGAGTACAAACAGTACCAGAAAATCTTTACACAAGCCCTGGAAGATTTCAGCCAACCTGGTAAAATTGTGAAGGCTTCTCAATACGATGGTTTGTCCCTAGGCATGGCCCCCGATGCCTAGGAGACTCAACCAGGTCCCCAAAACATCGGCTGTAAATGATTTGTTTTTTTTATTATAGTCCCCAATATCCGATAAGATCATACTTTCCCTTTGGTCGGAGTTCTGAGTTTTTTGTACTGCGAACACCAGAAAAATGTGGTCAATCACCAAAAATGCTAGTCAAATCCCAAGGTCTTCCAGCTGGATGCTGCTTCTAGCTCTTGCCTTTTCGGCCACGAGCTTGCAAGGCTAGAGGATCAAGGGTTTGGGTTTAGGGTTTCGGGGGTTAAGGTTTGGGGTTTAAGGTTTAGGGTTTCGGGGTTTAATGTTTGAGGATAGGGAATTGGTTTCTGGTACTTGGATTTGTCTTTTTGCTACTGCCCGTCCAGAACAAACATGGAAGCTGTTATAGCACCTAAACCCTAAACCCTAAAGCCTAAACCCTGTTACCTAAAGCCTAGAACCTAAACCCTGTTGCCTAAACCCTAAACCTAGAACCTAAACCCTGTTACCTAAATAAACCCTGTGGAAAAAGGACTGTAGTATTTAAAGGGCTCCTTTGGGGCTTCCAAGTTAGTCCGCGGAGGGCAGCAAGACTTGCCCGGGTTAAGGGGTTAAGGTGTTTAGAGCCTAGGGGTGCAGATGGGGAGGGTTTAGGGTTTAGGTTTATAAGCAGGCCAAACTGAACTCGGGCACTAATAAAGCCCCCTTTATCCCTGAGGCTCCATGTAGGTACTATTTATAGGGTTTAGGGCCCAATGTAGGTATTATTTACAGACTTAGAGCCCAAGGGTATAACTCACTTACTAAATCCCCTGCACGTCTACTTAGTTTAGGTTTGAGGGTTACCATGGTCCAGGCTATGGCATGTGAACGAGAACAGGAGATGTCACAGGGTTTGTGGACATGCCGCAATCCGCGCTCTGGATTGATAAAACTCACCAGAGTTACGATCTTTTGTGGCCAAAGCAAAGGTCAAGCATAACTTTAAACGCGGAGGCAGCTTTGGCCCGAAAGCCCCCGAGGCTTTAAGACAATGAATCCCCAGACCCTAGACAACCCCTTAAGCTCTAATTAAATCAGCGCACTATCCACTCAAAACCTGCGAATTTCTAGTTAAAACCATTATGGCCGTCTGGGATCCTTACACTATGTTACTGATCTAGGGGGGAGCACTTACTAATCAAGAGCAAGGATTGCCTTGAGGGTATAGGGCTTAGGGTCCATGAACAATGCCTACGTTGGGCGCCCAAGCCTAGAGCTTATACCTACATTGTTCCCGAGTCTGTAAGTTGTGCTTATACTAGGTCCGAAAGTCTATAGATGATGCTAACATTGGGCTTTAGAGTCTACAGATGATGCCTACATTGGGCAACTCGGAGATTTTGTTGAATCTGGAGCCGGCGTGCCAGACACTTTTTGCCAGACACGTGCCGAAACTGAGATCCGCATGGCAGCCATAAAGGACCCTGCAGGCCTTACTCACTAATAGACCTAAACCCAAAACAAACTTTCAACCCCAAATCCCAAAGAAATCGAAGCCTTCCCAAATCCACTTGAAACCCCAAAGAACGTGCAAAACCCCAACAAAAGCCATCCGAAAAAGAAAAAAAAACGTCCATGGACCCGACTCCAGCTCTTTGCCTGCAGGCTGCGACGTCCTCGCCAGCCATGAGACTGGCAAGTGGGAGCAGAGGCCACTCGCACATGCATGTATATATATATATGTGTGTATGTATATATATATATGTATATATGTATAAGTACATATACAAGTATAAGCGTGTTTATGTGTATGTATATAGAGAGAGAGAGAGAGAGAGAGAGTGTAGGATTTTAAGCATTGCGCGCTTCGGACTCCTCGTGAAAGTGGGTGTGCCCTTATGGCCTGTTATAAAACGGGGGTGCCTTCGTGGATTGTATGGATGCATGGGGGTTTATGAGGGCTTCAGGGAGCCTGCGAGATTGCATGGGATTCAGGTGTAAAGTGCTCAGGGCTCTGCTTTATTTATTTCGAACTGTAGCAATACGGTTTTTGGCCTCCGACATCAAGGCGAGACGATCATAGTCACGGAGTGTAGAGCTTCAAGTAACAGGTAAACCCCAAACCCTACGTGGAGGCTCATGGGACTTAGTAAGTAAGTATAACAGCGTTATAGCTTACCTCAGTTTCAAGGGCTTACTTCTTGGAGGCCCGTGGGATTTAGTAACTACTTATAACTGGGATTATAACCCTACTTAGACCCTACTTATAACTGGGGTAACCCCTATAAGCGCATTTAGGGGGAGTACAAGTAGGGTTATAAGCCCAGTTATCAGTGGGGACTAAGTCCCCATGG
>CAJNIZ010031779.1:85094-114123 GCA_905231905.1 Symbiodinium pilosum | reverse complement strand
AACCCCTATAAGCGCATTTAGGGGGGAATATAAGTAGGGTTATAAGCCCAGTTTTAAGTGGTTACTGAGTCCCATGGGCCTCCAAGTAAGGCCCGCGATCTGCCGCGTAGTGTGTTTGGGGGTGTGAGCAAAGGCTGGTGGTTGATGGCCCTACACCCTACTTCAAGGGTCAGGGCCACGCAGCAAGTAAATTTAGCTTTGGGTTTAAGGCGTAGTCATTGGGATTCTTGGGTTGCCATATGGTTTGTAGGTCTTAGGAGTATACTTACTACGTTCCGCCGGCTGTCCAAGTAAAACGCCACGTCTAGGTGTCAGTAACAAAATGTTCATGGCTTGATTAATGACCTCCCTTCTGACCCCTCAACGCTCTCCTCTAGTTCGCCTCAACGCTCTCCTCTAGTTAGGCTCATCCAAACCAATTAACTCAGGCCAGTTCAGGTGGAATCTTAGGGGCACCATAATTTTCTCATAATCTCTATATATCCCCGGAATCTCCAAGGGCCCCCTGTTTGGAGAAACAATCATGACCTTCGCCGGCTAGAGTCTTACAAGTTACGAAGCCCTGCCTAGAGTAACCTAAGCACCATCAATAGAGCTTTGTCCCTTCACAGTTTGGTGTAAACCTTGGGCCTGTCAATCCCCACCCTTTTGTTGCTAAACGCCTGGTAAGGATGGTTGGGCCATGCAAGGAACATTAGCTGACTGTTGCTTGAGGGGTAGAGGGGAAGTACATCTAGGTACCGGTATAGGGAGATTGTCCAGCAAGTCACAGCATCACAGTAGAATGTAGCGTGCGGCCCATACACGACGTGTCCGAGTATTCTGGCTCGCCCCAGTCTCGTGTGGAGAGTGGCCAGCCCCAATAAGGGCAGTCAACAGTTTATCACCATATGAGAATTTTTTAAGATATGAGAAGCCCTCACCAAAAGCCGCACATCGAGAACAAGCATGCAACCCAGCATGAGAATTCTCAGCGCTGCGCCATTGTTGGACATGCCTTTCAGCTTTTGTTGTGCTGAAACCAGGTAACCAGTAGTGAATGAGATATTTCATGGTATCCCTCAAAGGAGCCATCCAAAGCAACTCCACACCAAATGCTCCAAGTACCTACGCAGGATACATTTGGAGAACCATGACGTGTATCCACCTTCAACCCTAAAGCCTTACCCCTACACCCCAAATCCTAAATCTTGAGCCCCAAACCCTTATCTGCGTATCCCACAGGAACCCTTATGAACCTTTGGACACGGAGCAATTGAGTCTGATCTTTACATTTCGTGTACAGGATGGCAGTGGATGGACAAGAATGCATGATTCTACAGGGTTTAGGGTTTACGGGGGTTTAGGGTTCAGGGTTTAGGGCCCTAAACCCCAGAACCCTGTAGGAGGTATGGTATTGCACTATACTATACCTACTGTCCAACGGCTACCGATGTCACTGAACAACGAACACAAAAGCTGAAGACACCTTTCCTTCCTCAAGCTGGGTTGCTGTTAAGGAACTTAGTTAAGTTACGTACTATAATGACACAACTCTATTATCTATACTATAAGCTCATAGTATATTACTGTTATGGTAACTTATAATTTAAGTCCCTTGGCAGCATAGTATCTTGAGGAGTGGCGGAGCGTAGCATGGCGGAGCATTCCGAGTCTTTCATAGAAAGCCCGATTCTTGCTCCAATAAATCACACGCATGTCTCAATTCCAGGGAGCCCAATTTTTTGGTAAAGGCATTGCGACTCTGAGGTACTTGGAGGGGTCTGTTACAGTACATGCCATATACTGAGTACTACCCTAAACCCTAAATAGCCCAAATATAGCGGCCTGAGTCTATGGTAAGCACTCGTGCAAGTGTGCGAATGGCAGAGGGAGGTACCACCTGTACTACAAGCGTACTACTACCAAGAACCCCGAGTATCTGATGATTTGGTACTTTGACCCGTAGGGTAGGTGGGTTGGAAGCGAGGTGGGGCAAAGCTTAAATTATCGCGTATCATACAGCCCTATAAGCAGTAGTCTAGAAACTCTAGTGTTTGTAATTTCCCTGTCAGGAGCAGCACGCCGCTGCAAGTAGGGCCGCCTTTGCCCGGAAAGCCCGAAAAGCTTCTGTTCACTATTACGCGGTGGGGGGTCTACCTGACTACCACCCTAGGATCCCTAAACCCGAAGCCATCGGATCCTTCAACCCTACACCCTCAGGTCCCTAAACATAAAACCCTCGGATTCTTAAGCCCTAAACCTTGGGTACAGCCCCCCCTCAGTAACACGTGGATAGTAGATATAATATGGTTATATATAACCCTTAATAGGACCCCTAATATAGACTAGTACCCAACCTAAACCCTAGGATGCCTAAACCCTATTAGGGTTTAGGGCTTAGGGTTTAGGGCTAGAATCCATACTTTGGAAGGCCAAGCTACATGATGGGCTTCGCAGTGTCTGGCACAATCCTCCAGGACACAGCCTCGGGATGCCTGTTGCTTCATTTGAGTAGTATTTCAATTGGGATACTATGGTACCCATTATAGAGTAAGATTCTATCCTCCTTTTGGGGTATAGTATTTTATACAAGGAATATTATCTTACTATGTTCAACCACCAAAAAACACTACTCATTTGAGCTATTTTCTAAACTCCTTAAACTGGGGGGGGTATATAGGGGATTATGTAGGGGGTCGTACAAGGGTTGTTTAGGGGGATGCTTGGGGTTTAGATTATGGCTTATTTTGTTCTTCGGATTTAAAGTTTTAGGGTTTAGGGTTTCAGGGGTTTTTGGGTTTAGGATTTAGGGACTAGGGGTTTATAGGATTTAGAGGCGTAGGGGTTTCCATGGTTTAGGGCTTACCTCCAGGAAGTAAACCCTAAACCCTTCAACCCCAAACCCTAAACCCGGAGGAGCCATCCTAAAGCTTCTGTTTGAAGATTTAGAGCTGTAGTCTAAACTCCTTAAGGGGGGGGAAAGGGGACTGAGGTCTTTTGGGTTTAGGGTTTAGGGTTTAGGGTCAGGGGGACTTAGTAAGTGGGTTCATAATGAGGATAACTGGGGTTATTATACGGTTTATAGGGTTATAAGTATACTTACCAAGTCCCCGTGACCCTCCAAGTAGAGGGGAGCATTATAGGGGTTATTAAGGGGGGTACTACCGTAGGAGTTTAGACTGTAGCTCATATAGAGCTTTATCATTTTGCACCTTTGAAGCCGCAATGATGAAACTAGCCCACATGTTTCAAGAGGAGCCTTCTACGCTCTATGAACAGAGCCTTTTCCTCTTGAACCCTAAACCCTAAACACCAGACCCTAAATCCTAAACCCGAAACACCAAACCCTAAACCCTAAATCCTAAACCCTAAACCCTAAACTGGTTTAAAACCCTAAACCCTAAACTGGCTTCAAACCCGAAACCCTAAACCCTGAACCCTGAACCGCGGGGTTTCATGGGTGTTTCTGGGAGCTTAGACCTCAACCGCAGGCTGACACTGGTGCGCTTCCACCTGGTGGCGCCCACCAGGCTGCCATAGGGGTTTAGGGTTTAGGGTTAGGGGTTTGGTGGTTTTCTGAATATGAGCTAGAGAGAGGGTTTGCACCTAATATAGTAGAGAATCAAATGGAAAAGAACATGGAAAGTGAAATGGAGACTGGGATTATCGGGTAGTTGATAGGATTAGGGTCGTATAAGCTAGAGTCGTTTAGAGTTTGGGGTTTAAACTCCTTAAAGGGGGTTATATAATGGATGAGATAGGGGACTACTATAGGGCTTATTAAGGGGGATGCTAGGAGTTTAGACTTTAGCTCATATAGGGATTTTAGGGATACAGGCTTTCGTCCCTGCAGTCCGCCTTCCTGGTATGGTGGCTGTTTTGCAGGCTCTAAATTCAGATTAAACAATTAATGGGGTGATTAACCCCCCCCCCTCGCCCCAACAAATGTGCGTTTCTAAAGAATCCGGGGGTGCCCAATCAAATGTCGGAATCTTTGTTTGGGGGTCTGGCTTTCTTCTCTCTGTCTTTTCTTGTTTTTGCTCTCCTTGCGCATTTCCAAAACCGAGGCCGGCACTGTTCCGTTCCTGCACTTCGTTCAGGTCGGATTCAGCTCTAATACATACCCATTTATAGTATTCCGTTCAGGCCTGATTTAGCTCTAATACGACCCCCTTTACTAATCCGAAGTTAAGGTTAAACCCTGAATAATAGTTCCCATTTTTATTCCCATTATCACAAAATAACCCTAATATACTCCTTATAATCCCTCTACAACCCCTAAACCCTAAACCAACTCTATAGTATCCGAATTAAGGTTATGGCCCCTGCGGTCCTGCGGCCTGACTATTGTCTGCATATTTTTTTATGACAGAAATCTGTATGCAGGGCTTATGGTGTTTGTAGAAGGCTTATAACCCCTTTGGTCCTGTGGCCTGTGGTTTGGGTTTTGAGGTTTGAACTAGGTTTGTGGTGGTTTTGCGCAGGGTTTATGCTGTGCATAGAGGGTTCATAAAGGGAGCGATCCCTATGACTGCTGCACTTTCAGCATACCAAGCAACCACGGGGTTCGGGGGCTGGGAACGCACAATGCAGGAGCATATGAGCTATCGTCTAAACTCCTTAAAAGGGGGCTATATAGAGGATAATATAGGGGACTATTTGAAGGATTATAAAGGGCGTCCGAAAAGTCCGTCAGGAGGATCTTATGTTAAACAACCACGGGTAACATGCTTGCTCGAAAGTTCGCGATGGTGTTTGGGATGGATTTCCGCAAGCGCAAAGAGGTCATCTTGGCATGAGAAGATGTTGGATAAGCCCCCTATATGGGGACTGTAGTGGAATGGAGTCTCCCGTAAGGATGGGCGGGGGTGCGTAGTAAGGACGCGTTGCTGGCAATTACTTTGAAGGGTTTCCCTAAACCTGTATTATTGCTTCAGCGTTGCCTTCAAAGACTTTAAAGAACTTCCCATATGGCAGTTTCCTTAAATAGGGGGATCCCAATATAGAACCCAAAATACTATAGTCCTTATTATAGGGATCCCCAAAATGGTACCCCTAAATTTGGGAAACCCCCAATATTTTGTTCTGAAGGTTGTGAACTCGTGCAGCGTCAAGGGCCTGGAGGATGCTCAGAAGGCTTGTGCATATGGCTGGTGGTTATATGAACCCTAGTCTAAACTCCTCAAAGGGGGATTATATAGGGGACTACTATAGGGGATATTAAGGGGGATACTAGGAGTTTAGATTATGGATCATATGTTTCTGGGTCTAGGGTGTAGGGTTTAGGGACAGCTGTCGCTTTCACGGGCCCCCCTCAGTGGCTTGTCAGGGGTGATTGCGCATCATTAGGGTTCATTGAGTAAGGGATTACACTAGTACCCCCTAAAGGTACACCCTCAGATTTAGAACCCTCTTAGGCCTTATTAAGCCCTATATAGTCCTTATTAGCTCCTTAAACCCTGGCTGGGGGTACCTTTGGAGGTACTATTGTAATCCTTTATTAAGGTGTATCAGGGTTTTGGGCCTCATTAGTTTGGGGGATGCAGGTTGAGGGGCATGGGCAGGCCCGCAGTTGCACGGTTTAAGGCCACAGGTTCAGGCTTGTTTTAGGGTTTAGGGTTTAGGGAGAATGACATTAAGAAAAGAAGATGAACAATGAAATGAAACCTTGGGTCTTATATTAGTTCATACAAGATCTTGAGATTTGAGGCAGAGTGGGGCAGTGCACAAAGGAAACGGAGGCTCAGTACCAAACTTGACGCAATGATTGTCTACAGCTTGTGAACCCTAAACCCTAAACTTGTAAGCCTGCAAGCTTTTTTTCGGGAACCCAGAGAGCCCCGACTTCCCAAACCCCTCAAGCACTTCACGCAACTTACACAACTTCCGCAACCTTGACCTCTGGCACCGCTCTTCCCGAGACCAGACTTTGACTTTTGCAACATCCACATTCCCTGTGCCAGCACTTAGCCGCCCGCTGTACCCAACGGTTTTTCCGAAATGCTTACATGTTCTCGTTTTGTCATGTTCATTTGTCTAGAAAACGGCAGAAGTTTGGATAATGAGAGGTTTGAAATCCTCCGCTTCGCCAGGAAGAATCTTGAGGGGCTGTTATCTATCGCATGCCCGCTAGGCCTGATGCCAGGACCACCATGTGCACAGCCACAACGCCATCCTCTTTGTAGAGATGTTTGCGCTACTTTGAGGTTTGTGTGAAGTAGAATAACCTTTACCCCTGAACCCCTAAATCACGTACCTGGGTCATGAGATTTTCACGAGACTTCCTGCTTTGCTGCAATGTAGCAGCCTAAACAGTGACCAACGTTATTCCGAGGGAGTAGTAGGGGTTCACGTATACCCCAGACCCCTAAATTCAGTCTTTATGGTTGATTTGCAACTTTATTTTGAAATCTGATTTTGAGGTCTCCTAGCCAGTTAGGCCCCTAAACCCGAAATAGGCCCTCTAACCCTTCCGAAAAGACTCTACGTATACGTGTCGCTGCGAGAAACTTCCTATTACTTAGGGCCTAAATAAATTGAGAACCGTATAAGCCACGATACAGTACTGCAATCCAAGTTACCCCAGGATTAACCTAGAGTTACCAAGTCCCCATGACCCTCCAAGTACACACATCAGTCCCCTTCGGCCAGTGTGGCGGTCACGGCGTGTGCCAAAGCTTCGTGGAAGGCCAGGCACCCCAGCCACAGGCTTGTTTTTCTGGCTGTTAGTCAGGAAACAAGGAATGGATCCTTGTAGTAGTTTTTATAGAAGCAATTAATTATAATAGTTGCAATTTTCTTTTCCATTCCTTCATTCCCAGCTAACCAAAGTCTTTGGCTCAGGGTCAAAGGTTTTAAGGTTTCGAGTTTAGTCCGGAGTTTAGGAGTAAGGTTTTGTAGGCTTTGGATTTCGGGATTTTGATTAAAACTGAGGGCTTTGGGCTGGAGGTCTGAGATTAAGGGTGCAGGACTTACGGCTTAGCGCGTGGGAGTTTAGATTCAGAGTCTGGGGTTTAGGTTTTGGGGCTTGTTTTAGGGTATATTGCAGCGGCCTAGACAGTCAGAAGAGGGATTTTTGATTTATTGTATTGAACTTGTGTAACGTAGGTAAGGTAAGAATTTTGCTAAGTAATCACATTTGAAAGTAAGGCCATGTTTCATGGGTTTACTCACCAGGCCCCTTGCGGGATGATGGACACAAGTTAAGGAGGGAAGAAGGGAGAGAATAGGCGGGGCGGGTAAGAGAACCTGTGAATCTTGGTTGATTTTACTGTGGATTTCGATCATGGTCTCGCTCACTCACTCACTCACTCACTCAATCTCTCTCTCTCTCTCTCTCCGTCCGCAGAAGCTGCTTTTAACCTCCATTTGTTTCTATACTTACCAATTATTTGTACAATCTCTTTCTCTCTGTCTCTCCCCATACCTGTGCTCCTCTGGGATCCAGGGAGCCCCATACCGCTCAATGAAGATTAGGGTTTAGGGTTTAGGGTTTAAGGGTTTAAGGGTTTAAGGGTTTAAGGGTTGGGGTTTTTGGTTGAGGGTTTAGGGTTTAGGGTTTAGGGCATACTCCTCAAAAAAGCTGGCAGGGAAGCAGCATGTCAGGGATTCTAGCCGCATTTAAGGTGTATTCCTTGAATGGGATAAGTGATATGAGCCATATTCTAAACTCCCCAAAGGGGATGATATAGAGGGCTAATATAGGGTCTATCAAGGGGGATACTAGGAGTTCAGACAATAGCTCATACGGTAGGGGGGGCTCTCTGGGAACAGCATCCCTGGGCTGAGGTGTCTCCTTCTGCCAGGCGCACGCTGCGCTGTAAAGGGTTGCTGCAACCTCTCTGGGTACGGTTTAGGGTTTAGGGTTTAGGGTTTAGGGTTTAGGGTTTAGGGTGGGTACGGTCTAGCGTTTAGGGTCCTTGACTTGAACCCGACGAACCCAGAAACCCTTGAGCCCGAGACCACTCAATGCAAATCCTTTAGGGTTAAACCCACAACCCTGCAAATCTTCAGGGCTTGAACCTAAACCCTAAACTGTGGGATTATGGGAGTAGGGCTTGGATACTCCTTTATCCGCGCAGGGTCTTGGGCTTACAAGCGTGCACCTGAGATTCTTGGAATCAGCTGAGCCTGGATATGTAACCGAAAGCTCTTCTCAGAAAGGCAATACTTTGACAATGGATATTATTGTCACCAAGGCCAATATGACATCATCAGCGTGGTTAACCTATATCTATAGTCCCCCTTAAGTAGATAGAATATGGGGTATATGGGGATTTTATTATAATATTCCCAAAGCCATATTCTATCTACTTAAGGGGGACTAGGTTTACTTGGTCCAACCACCAAGAAGGGACTCCTGAGCTACACCCAGGACTTTGGGATCCCTACTTGAGCTTCCTTCAGCCAAGCCTGGCCCAAAACCAAACATCAGAGGTCAACACCCTGATTAACTGGGTTGCTGTTCAGGCTTAAGTTAAGGTACCATAATTGGCATATATATATATATATGTGCATTCATTAATCTGGTTTCCCCAATATAGTAAACTGACTTAAGTTCCTTGACAGCAACCCGGGATTGAGTGCTTGCTTGAGGGCCATGCACTTGATGTTGCTCACCGTCTTCTCTGCCATTGAGAAGCTATCCTTGCTAAACAGGGCGTGCCAGCATGGATAGAGAGCCCTTGAGTTTTTTGTGTGGCTAGACATCTTTAATCCCTAAACCCCTATATAATCCTAAACCCTAACAGCTTCCGTCGAAATTACACGCTTTTGACTGCCAAAGGGTCCAGGGCAGAGTAGAGTACGACATTGTGCTGGAATGAACGCCGTCCAGTAGCACAGGGTTTAGGGTTTGGGGTTTTACCCAATTGAGGTTTATTCCTTCCATCATAATGAGCGAACTTCATATCACATAGACTTAAGGTGTATTCAACTTTGTGGGAGTTTTCGCCGCCTGACAAGTGTCCAACAACAAGTCTTAGGTTAGGAATCTGTGCATACGGGGTTTAGGGATGTTTGGTGTTTAGGGTTCAAGGTTTAGGTTTCATGGTTTTTAAAAGACTTCTGCATCCGCCCAAGTCAATTGCTTAAGGTTTGTGTGAATTTCAGAGGGCTTGAGGAAGACAAGCCTTGTAGGGTGTAGTGTTGTCGGGTTTAGGGGTTGTGACGGCTAGACGAACTATAAAGTCTTGGGCCCTGGGCTTCGAATCTTGGGCTAGTATCCCTAAACCCTTTACAAGGTGTATTTGTAGGACGCCCCTACTCAGTAACAGTTGGTTAATATGAACTATGAACATATTGAGCCTTTAATACCCGGATCATAAATTGGTACTGGGTGGGGCCCTAAACCCTAAAGTCCTAAACCCTAAGCCCTCTACTCAGGTGTAGGTAACAGGCAGGTTCTCGGGCATGGGGCTGCTGGGATGAGAAGGGAACAACTGGACAAACCCCTGAACTCTGAACTCCCCGAAGATATGAGCTGTAATCTAAACTCTTTGAAGGGGGTTATATAGGGGATTATATAGTAGGGGAGTATTGTAGGGATTATTCTAAAGGGGGATGCTAGGAGATTAGACTATAGCTCATATGAACGCTAAGCTCCCTGAACCCCAAACCTCCCCAAACCCCCCTACTTGAGCAAGCGTATGCCCTAGACAAAAACAGGTTAAGGTGCGGATTCCAAAATCTTGGGTACAAAGCCCAGGTACAGTGATCCAGTTAAACACTAAACCCCCAAACCTACAGCCCCAAGCCTTAAGACCTAGACTCCAAGACCCCAAACCCCAAAAACCCTAAGCCCTCTCAGCCCTAGACTCTAAACCTAAACTTCACCTTAAACCCTATACCCCGAGCCCTGTACCCTAAACCCTCAACCCTATACCCTAAACCCTAAGCCCTAAACCCACCCAAGCCTCATCAGCGCCCCTGCCAGTGCGCCCCGGGCTGGTCAGATCCCGAGTGCCGGACCGGACGGAAGTCCCAACGTGGCTCGGCGATTGGGCTTTATAGGGCGGTAGGGTTGAGAACTTAGGGTCCAGGGTTTATAGGGTTGAGAGTTTAGGTTAGCGTTTAGGGTTGATAGGGTTTAGAGTTTAGGGCGTTGGGTTGCGGGCTCAGGGCTTAGGGTTTATGCATGGATGATTTTTTGACTTTGTAGGTCTGCCTACTATCCCTCATAACCCCTATTATAAGCCCTCGAACCCAAGTTACTAGTAAAGTAGACTTACAAAGGTCAGAGATCCTCCAAGTAAGGTTTAGAGTTTAGGACTTGGCGTTGGGGTTTAGGGCTTGGGGCCTGGCGTGTAGGGTTTCGGGTCCAGGGGCTCCTCATATATATATATATACATACATATATTTGTATTTGTATATATATATATATGTTAGTACGAATATGTATATACAAATGTATAGATAGATATATATAAAATCCCTTCAAAGGGGTTATATGGATGACATGGAGGGTTTAGGGTTTGCTGTCGTTCTGCAGGGCGTGAATCGGGATGCAGAAGGATGATGTGCAGGTTTGTTCTATACTCACTCAAGTTAAGCTCGAACCCCAACAACTTCTTGTAAGCGCTTCTTCCCTTGTACGAGAGGGCAATGTCATACGCAAACCCTAAGCGCTAAACCCTGAAGCCCTAAAACCCTAACCCAGCTCTCCGTGTTAGTTTGTGAGAGGGTAGCGGAGAGGGGGTTCTACACGACTACGTCATGGGGGTTGCTTGTTTATGGTTCAGGGATTTCTGTAGGGCTCAGTTTTAGAGTGCAATGTCTAGGCTTCAGGGTACTTTATTCTTGTGCTTGGAACCGAACTTTAAGCCCCGAAGTAAGTCCACAACAACATGGTTATAGCCGAGTTAAAGTTACTCTGAACCATCAGATGGCGGTGTTATATTTACTGCGAAATCTCCAAGTGGAGGTTAGGGATTTTGAGGTTTTTAGTGGTATTACTTTATTGTGTTGCTGTTACGGAACTTCATCTAAGTTAGAACAATATGGGTATACAGCGAATAACAGGGTTTCCCTTATCATGGTAACTTCGTTGTGTTCCTTAGCAGCAAGCCAATCCCTAAGGGTCCAAGGACCCAAATAGTAGGGTTCTAGGGCCAAAATACCATTCGTGTTACAGTCTTTGGGCCCTCAAAGCCTATTATTATTTGGGTCCTTGGACCCTTAGGAAGTACTAGTTATGCGGGGCGCTGGCTTCGCAAGCCGGCTCATGCAGGCATGGCGTGTTCTCCTGGGGCTCCCGGACATGCCTGACAAGCACCTGTTCCCTAAGGGTCCAGGTACCCAATAATTAGGTCCCTTTAAAGGGATTTATAGGGTTTAGGGTTTAGGGCCTTAAGGGTCCAGGTACCCAATAATTAGGTCCCTTTAAAGGGATTTATAGGGTTTAGGGTTTAGGGCCCTAAGGGTCCAGGTACCCAATAATTAGGTACAGGTGTTTTGGGTAATAGTAATTATAGTACAGGTTTTGGTAAGAATTTGATTGTTAGGTATACTTGGACCCTTAGGAGTTTGGCAGCCATGGCATCGCCGGCATATCGCCCGAGCAGACAATACTGGCGTGCCTTCGATGTAATCTAGATTAGTCTGGGTTGCTGTTAAGGAACCCAGTAGTTTCTCTTGCATCGCACTGCAGCTAAGTTGCCTGCTGCTTTTGACGCGGGGCGAATCTTCGAGCTTCGCATCACTTCACTTGCTGTCACTCATCCAAGCAAGCGAAGTGACGCGAAGCTCGAAGATTCTGCCCACGGCAAGAGCACCAAGCAACTTAGCTGCAGAGCGACACAAGAGAAAGAGCCACGCCAGCATTTTCTACCCGGGTGATATGCCGGCGACTCCATGGCTACGAAACAGGTGCTTATCAGGCATATCCGGGGAGCCCCAGTCTGCTTTGTGCTTGGCGACCACTATGAACCACTGGGAGCCTGACCTTGAGGTTTAAGGCTTGAGGTGGCACGTAGGGGTCTGGTTTATGATGTTGAGCCCGATGATTGGCAGACCACCCCGCACTGTGGGTGCATTATGTGTGCTCCCTGATATCTTGGCGTGGGTGGGTACACCGCGAATTGGAAGCCAATCGAAATTGTCAAGATCCATGCAAATCATTTGTTCCTGCACATTGCTGGCAAAATCATCCCAGAATTCCCTGCAATGGAGCTTCCATTTGCACACTTAGCCCGCAATTCTCAGAAAAGTTTGTTCCGCTCGTAACGCATTTCTCTCATTCAGTAGGTTCAGTAGTATGGGGAGTCTTTAGTCATGAAAATTCCGCTTATACTGCAGCGTATTCTCTTTGTAGATACTTTGCGAAGATCACGAGCAGTGCTGGAAAATCGGAGGTCAGTTCTGGAACTGGAACCAATTCTTCGGAAGTCTACAGCGTCTATTAGTGCGTGGTTCCTGTACTTGTGTTGGTGTTTGGCCCTTGTACTCGCGCTCAGCTTCTTGTTTTGGCTGCTTTTGCACCTATATAGATGCAGATGAGTAGTATTTTTTTGGGGGATACTATGGTGCCCAATACAGTGTAAGATTATATCCTCCTTTTGGGTATACTACTTTATTTAAGGAATATAATCTTACTAGGTTCGACCACCAAAAAAAACATTACTCATATCATAAAAGCCTACACTCCTTGTATATGTTAGGCGGACCCCCACCTAGTAATAGTGACTATAAGGGATAATAGGGATTATATTAGGGTCCGATTATATTCCTATTATACCACTATTACAGGGTGGGGGGTCCTCCTAACCTAAATAGATACAGATGATACCTATGTTGCAAGGTTTCCTTCTCAGTTGTTCCCTTTGAAGCCCTGGCCCTAAACCCTAAACCCTAAGGTTTAGGGCTTAGGGTTTAGGGTTCAGGGTTTAGGGTTTAGGGTCTAGCGTCTAAGGTGTATATACTTCTTGGGACTTAGCTTGGACCTTAGACCATTAAGCTTTTGGGATTCTGTAGTATTCCTATTATAGCTTAGTAGGGGTCCTAAGTGCCACGTAGGGAAGATGGACCTAAGAGCCAAAGTCAGGATATGTTTGGATGATCCATTTGTTGAAGCCTTCATCTGATTAGCCTTGACTCTTGCTTAAAGGTTTAGGGTTTAACGTTCAGGGCGGCCTGTAACCCCAAGCGAAAAAACTTGGTGAGCAGGGGTCCCGGAAGCGCGGAGACTGTCAATGGATTTTTACAGCTTCCCGAAACCCTAAGCGCTGACCTGCCGCCCAACACGTTTCATTTAACTATGCTAACTATGTGGTAGCTTGTCAAACTTGTGGGCCTTTTGAACCCCTAGTAAAGCCGCGCTACAATCCCTAAACGCACCACCGTAAACCCTTATGCCATCGATGTGTTACCAAAAACCTGTATATATACCATCCCTAATCCCGAACCCTAAACTAAGCTATATAAGCTATATAGAACAATGACATCCCAAATCTTAAATGTATACGTACAGACTTCAAATGAATCTGCATGAAGCTATATTGAGCAAAAGTGGCCCAAGTCTTAAACTGTACAGTGTCCATTTTCTGTTTCCACCGTAAACCCTAAACCCTAAATCCCTATGTAAACATATATATATATATATGTCCCTATACAACCCCTGTATCACTCCAAGTCCCTACCAAGGTTCCGCCTATCTGTTCTCACTTTTCGGAGGCGCCTTGGATCCGGAAATGGTTCGCAAAGAGGTAACCCTAAACCCTAAACCCTAAACCCTTAGTAAAGGGATATGTGGGGATAAGTAGATTCTAGGGGTCCAATTACCCAACCAAGCTGGCTTCAGGTCCCAAAGACGCTTAGCTTAAAAGGTTTTTGGGTACCCAAACTTTGCTACTTAGGCTCTTGGACCCTTGGGGTCGTGGAGGTGTTAAACCTAAATTCATGTTTGTGTTGGGATGTTGGGTTGCTTAGTTGGTTGTTGGTTTGCGGGTTCAAGGCTGATCAGGTTTGAGTTTCGTCTTGTGGTGGTTTAGGGTTCATGGTTCGGGGAAGCCCTAAACTCAAAACCATAAACTGATCAAGGCTTGGCAGTTGAGGTGGCGAGATTTGGGACTGCATGGGTGTTTTGACTCCCGCTTGAGGCTTGGGCTTGAGTATTTCGGAAGTCCCAGGTTAATTCGTCGGACTTTTAACATTGGGATGTTTTTTTTTGTGGGGGGCCAGCGGGTCCCAATAATTCGGATTCTTGTTCTTGGGGTCTGGTCCCGATGGCCTTAACAAGGTGGCACCGACCCTGTTCAGCCATCAATCGGCATGCTTTCAGGGGTGCAAGACTTCCTTGGAGCAATATGGGGTTGACTCTTTGCATGAATCGTTGGTTTCCAAATCTGGGAAGTCCTCCTAGCGGGTGTGGCACGAGTTACTTGAACAGACAAGTCCCACCACCAGAAACCCTCAACCCTAAACATCACCACCTTTTGCTTTCCCATATCTCCAATCCCGTTGCGATCAGAGTGTGAGGGTACGCGGGTTTGCAGAGAGGTTGCAGGTTTTCAGCGTCCAGAGGAGTTGCGGGGTAGGATCCCTGAGGAAGCGAAGGAATGTCTTCACCACAAGTTTGCAATGTGTTATTTGGATTTCCATTGGCTTCAACGCTTACTGTTTCAACCCATCAACCGAACCTTCCGGTATCCTGCAATTGTAACCTCACATGCTCTAGACTTGAACACCCCGACCCCTTCAGCTGGCTACGAGCCTCTAATATGAAGCCAAAAGACGTAAGCCCCTTCCGAGCAAGACCTAAGCCCCTACAGCCTAAACCCTAAATAGCTCCTCCAACGCCTAACTGCTAAGCCTAGTATACAGTATACCTTGAACTTTGGACCTTACAGTCTGAAAACATCCGAAACCTAACCCCCCAAAAGAAACCCTAAGGATCCAAGTAGCCAGATGGTGCGGGCTTAGGTATCCCGGAACATTCAGGTAAGGCTAAAACCTGGATGTTTGGGTACGTTGACCCCTACACCATAAATCCTAAGCCCTAAACCTTAAATCCTAAACTCTAAATCCTAAGCCCAAAACCCTAAATCCTAAACCCTGAATCCTTAACCCTAAATCCTAAACCCTACACCCTATATATCCTTAAATAACCCATAAGCCCACCCTTCTGAACTTGCTTGTTGTCAGGAATCCTAGGGCTCGACCGCTTCTACCTGGGTGAGGCAGGGTTGAGGGTTTAGGGTTGTTGAGGGTTGAGGGTTTAGGGTTGTTTAGGGTTTAGGGTTGAGGGTTTAGGGTTTAGGGTTCAGGGTTTAGGGTAGAAGTTGCAGTCGCCCAATATCATAATAAGGTCCCCCCGAAACTATATTCTATCTACTTAAGGGACATAGCTTGGGCCGGCTTTGGTGCTGCTGGTTAGTCAGATCGGGATTTTAGGGTTCTAGGTTGTAAAGGTTAGGTTAGGGTGTAGGGTCTGAGGTACTCAGGGTTTAGGGTTTAGGGTTGGGGCTTTGGGTTCAGGGTAGATGAGGGTTGGGGTTACGTGTTTAGGCTTGGGGCCTTGCGCGTTCTGAAATCATGAGTTGCAAACCTCACTAGCGTACCCTAAGATCATGAAACCAGGTGTTCGGAAATTTTGCGAGGGGGTCGTATGTTTTTTTGCAGGATTGCGACTGCCGGGCTTTATTGGTTTCATAATGAACGGAGCATTAATCCAGACCCCTGATTAATAAACCCCCTTCCCTTAATAGGGATCATAATAGGGATCCTAATTAAGGCCCTTTAAAAGAGGGGGTTTATTAATCATGGGTCTACATTAGCTTCTTTTCAGTGATGGGGCGCTGGAATTAGGAGGCGGGCAGTGCTAATCGAGCTGTGTGCTTCATTTTCTTTTGTCCAGCCTGCCTTGTTGCTGACTGACACACCCAGGGCCTAACAAGTAGCTTCAGTTCTCAGTTGTGTAAACCTCAGAATAGCAGAGCAACTCCTAAACCAATCATAGGACCTGTCAGACTTACTAGTTTTACTTGCTGCTCCTTACCGATATTGGATGCCACCCTTTGCGCAGTTCCTGTATCAGCACCTGGGCCTGCAAAAGCATAAAGCCACATTTTGAATGCTTTTCCAAAGTCATACAAATGTGCGAAAAGCTGATGTCTGAACATTTGGTGCTTACGTCTACCCCAAATCAACTGAGCCCTCAAACTAGCGTAGTCGTCATTAAACGCATCCTCGTACAGAAGCACTTGCTTTCGATGTATATCAAGCTGATGGAACCGATGGAGCGTTTGTATGCAAATCTCTGCAGTGATCGCGCCACCCATGAGTAGTGAGCACACTGGTCGATGGTTATCAGATCAGGGTCCTTCTTTACTCTCAACATGCCATTATTAGTTGGTAGGGGCCGAGCTACCTGATTAAACCCTAAACCCATGATGTAGAGAGAGAGTGAGGCTGAAGCTTTCGGACTCCAAATCCCCCAGCGGTTACCTCCATATACTTGCAGTTTTACGGGTTATACTTATTAATTGGAGGGAAATTACTAACTTAATCGGGGTTACATGTGGGTCCCAAAGCAGGCAGTCTAGAGCCCCAGGGCTAGACCTTCTCCCACCAGAAACATCGAGTGGTTGAGAACTGTTACTGTACCAAGACATGCCACTCCGGTCTTGCCTGTGCTTGGACGTACACGCTATGACCTATTCCGGTCGTTCTGTGCCGCAAGGACGCGAAACGATTAATTAGTGCCTACGTCATGTGAAGCTACAGCTCTGTCATTGATTTTTTGAAGTCAGGTCTCTGTGTGGGCCCTTGGTAACTGATACTTTCTTGGCTTTAGATCTATCGTATACTGTTAGGCGATGTTGGCCGTCACTGTGAACTTTGCATTTGCTGGTGGGCCCATGCGAGCAAAGAACCAGCATCTACCTGACATGTCGTCTAACACAAGCTGTTGTACCATGGCAGAGACAGGCGCAACCGCGTGGATGGGGGATACCCTAAATCCCGCCTAAAGGAACAGACCCTAAACCTTAAAACACAAAAACAGCTGACCATCCTCTGCAAGCTACGTGTTGTGTTTAAAGGTCGGTTATCTATTATAAGTATCATCAGGTTTTCATGGAACTTGGAGATCCCCTAAGCCAAAAACCTAACCCCCCGACCCTAAACCCTAAAACCAAAAGCCTCCAACTCTACACCCCTAAACGCCATAAGGGGCTCATCAACCTCCTTGCGTCTGGTTAGCAAGGAATCAAGGAAGGGATCCTTCTAGTAGAGCGTTTAGGGTTTTGCCCTAGGGTTTAGGGTGTGAAATGAAGGAGCAGATCTATAATCATCATAGTTTCCGTTCTTTTTTGCGGTCCTCGATTCCCTTGTGTCTCAGAGGTGAGAAAGAGCTGACCAATTTCCTTAAACCCTGATACCTGAAACCCTAAGCGCCAGACCCTAAACCCGAGCCCCAAACCTTAAACCCGAAACCCTAAACCCTAAACCTCAAACCCTAAATCCTAAACCCACAACCCTAAGCCCTAGACGCTAAACCTTGAACCCTAAACTCAAAACCCTAAGCCCTAAACCTTGAACCCTAAACTCTGGGCCCTAGACCCTAAACCTTGAACCCAGAGTTTATCCCACAAAAAAAAACTTCTGGGCCCTAAACCTTGAACCCTAAACTCTGGGCCCTAAACTGCAGATCTCAGCCGGCACCTTGAAACTTGCCACGGCCGGTGGAGTCGGCTTCTGGCGCCTCGGCGCAAGGAAGCAGGGCTTCAACGGGGCTTTGGGGACTCTTCTAAAAGGTGTTATAGGGTTTATATGGGGATATACATATAAATATATGTACATATATATATATATATAAGGTATACACGGATTGGAAACTGCTATGCCATTATGACCGTCAGGTTGTGGCTCATCTCCATAAACCCGATACTCCCTAAACTCCAGCCAGTATGCCCCGATGGGGAACAACGAGAGTTCAATTGTTACTCAGGGCATAAGCTTCCGAACACTCCCCCCCCACCCCTACACCCTAAACCCTAAACCCTAACCCCCCACCACCCCCACCCTTCACCCGGCAAAAACTCCTAACCCCGAAGCTTAAAGCTACCAGGGCCTCCTATGCAGACCAAAAATTGGAGCCCCTTAGTAATCCCATGGGTTCCCCACGGTAGTAACGGAACCATTTTGGGGTGGTTCCATTTTTTTTGGATCCTTTAGGGGTCTGGGTGTCCCAAAAAACATAACGAGCCTAGCAAAGAACTGCGTAGGAGCTTCTGGCTCCAAAGCCTAAACATCCCTATTTGACCCTATGACCCCCCCGAAGAGAATCCTATGCATCCAAATATAATTCCCCTAACCCTAAACTGTATATACCTGTACCCCCCAGTGCTTACTACTTTCGGTATTTAGTCTTGGGCAAATCCCCCCTACACGAATAGCTCCTAGATCTGGAGTTGGTAGAGCCTTAATATACCTACAGGTACCCAGTACTAGGTGGAGATTGACCAAAGTACTTATTACTTGGGGCATGTAGTCCTCCAAATCCTGCCAAAGATCTTAGTATATCATTAAACCATGTTCGGAGCCCTAGTGTCGTTTACGGAAAATTGCCTGAAGTACATCGGGATCCCGGTATCCTTCCAGGAATTTTCCTCAAATCATATTAGGAATGCCAGTACCACTTGAGAGATCTCATCATAAAGTCAGATATACCCTGACAATGATGAATTTTGGGGTTCTCTGGGGAATTGGAGGGCTTTCCACTCCTGGGCCTAGTCCTCAGTTCCCCATAAAAACTTGATGAAACACCCAAAACTGCCTGGGCGAAGGGCAGAGAATCCGAACCACTAGCGTACCTGCGGTAGCTCCCCTACTCCGCCTTGAGTGGTAGTTTCCCAGAATCGGGGGACCCCAATATAGACACCCAACAGGGTTTAGGGTTTAGGGTTATGGGGACCTCCAATAAGAATTTTGGGACACCCCCCAAGTTAAGTACTCGTACCTAAACCCCATAGCCCTGTCTGAGGTGGATCTGGGATGTTGTTCAGATAGGGTCCGCCCCTATCTCAACGAGGCTGCTCAAGATTTTTTGGAAAAAACAAAGGATTTGGGGCCATGGGATAGTAATTAATAGTAATCCCTAAGGATCCAAGTGCCCAATCATCAGGTACTGGGGATTATTTTGGTAGTAATTGTCGTACAGGTGTTGGGGAAGTATCTGATCAAAAAGTACAATGTTTTTGGGGTCTTTCTGAAGTTGATGGCCCTGTTGCGCTTCCCTCCCAAAAAAGAGAATGCCACTGTGTGATACAAAGGGAAGCTTCGAGTCGAGGATTTTATCATCACAGCAGGAGATGCGCGTCAAAAGGCAAGTGCAATGGCATCTGGTGATCTGGGCAAATTGAACAACCCTACCTCATCTCAGCAGAAATGGTAGGAAGTCGTCAGTTTCCAAATTGACTGCATTCAGGCTTCCGAATTCATCCCAGCCAGAAGTGATTAACTCCACAATTAACACTGGATGGGTTCGTAATCTAAATGCTCAAGAGTCCAAGAACCCGAACAATAGAGGTGCAGTGTCCAAGCAGTCAGAGGGTTTGGGTGTGCTCAAGGTCTAGGGTATTAGGATTCTGTTTTCAGGTTTAGGGTCTACGGCTTGGGGCATCTCTTCGCGGACGTCTGATATGCACAAAGGGTGCCGCCCCAATCCGGTCTGTAGGCCAGGGGCCACGGGCCCTAAACCCTAAACCCTAAACCCGTGCTGGCATGGCGGGGTTGGCTGGAGGCTGCACTGCGCCTCCCGATGTACCAGGGGAGCCAGTCGCCCACTCTGTAGTATACAGCTCTTATTGTCCTACCCAGTCCTCCTTGAGACTTAGCTTGGACCTTAGACCCTGAACCCTTTGGGATTCCCTTATATTCCTTTTATAGGCACCTAAGGGTTAACCCTTAGTAGGGGTCCTAAGTGCCACGTAGAGTCATAAGGCCGGGTGGGAAGTTAGAGTTTGAGTTTCAGCATCAGGTGGTACCAATAACCATTTAGGGGCCAAGGTCTGGATTGCACAGGATCGCAGGAACTTTGTAGATGGGGGGAAAGCAAGTAGATCCTCTGCGTAAAGTAGCAGCGCAGCTCTACAAGAACTTTGGCAATTCTTCGTCCATGGGCCCATTGTTGAGCTATCTTCTCCTCAATCTGTCCTGTGGCCGCAGAGCATCCCGTCCTGTCGCCGCAGACAGCTCCAATGATGTGTTAGCAGACGGTGAAAGCAATGTGGTGCACATGAATTGCGATACGTCAGATGCCTGTCCTCGACATTTTAAAAAAGGTCTGGAACTTGAACGTATGCCTGTCTAAATCCTAGGCACTTCCCTCTGTTATCATATGAGGGGATGTCAGAAGCAGCTGGTGTAGGCACTCACCTCTAGAGGCCCAAGCAACGCTGGGGTTGTCAGGACATAGCAGTAACAGGGAACCATCGGGGATAACAGAGGGACTTTCCATAAACCCTAAATAAACCTTACGCCCGCAGATTCCACGGGCGCTTGGCCGCGGACTTGCCACATCACCTGTTCGTGCTCAGCGCGGCGCGGAGCGGGGATTCGGAGTAGAAGGGTAAGACAAATGGGGTGGGGGGGGCCGGGAATTCTTGAAAATTGCTCTCTTGTTCTATAGTTGGGTTCTAAACCCTAAACCTCCTTCAAATAAAGGCAACCCTAAACCCTAAGCCCTAAGTCCGCTGATCACGGCAAGGTTCCAGCTTCAGACCTCGAAGCAAAGGGGGCTTTCTACACATTATGGCTGGTGGGGTTCCTGTAACGATGATTGACATCAGTTACCCTAAGGGTCCAAGTACCTAATAATCATATACTTGCCCAGAACCTGTACTATAGTTACTGTTACCCAAAACCCAAGTCCTTAATTATTGGGTACCTGGACCCTTTGGGTCAGTTCTGGTTTAAACAATGGAAGACCCCAGTTTTTGACACCCCGTCTGAATTGGGTTTTCGGGAGGTGTATAGACGAGTTGCTCAGGCTTTTTCTCGTGGGCGAATACAGTGGGTGGGCAAAGGCCAGGCCAAAAACGGAAGTTTAGGGTTTAGGGGTTAGGGAGCCAAGATAGTTTTGTCAAATCTTCTCTCGCAGGAATACACAAGTGCACTTTGTACGTAGCTTTCTTAAGAAGTTGCCTTTCCCCCTTTGAATGCACCTGCAAAATTTTGGTGAGCGCTGTAAGAAGCCCCTCAAGTACCCATGCAATTGTTGAAGGTGATACGTTGCATAGAACCCCAAGCTGCCATCACTTTTCTTGAGGATATTGTACATGCAACCCAAAAAGGTTGGGCCTTAAACCTTCAACCCTGAACCCTGAACATCAAACTCTACACCTTGAACCCAAATCCTGAATCCTGAACCTTAAGCCGTGTGGTGGGCAGGTGCTGTGGGTCGCCTTAGTTGGTTACTTCATCTTCGGCGTCGTAGGCCGATCTTCTGCGCGAGGGGTCTACTTGAAGGCTGGTGAGTAGTTCTATGGGTTGCTGTTAGGGTGTAGGGTTTACGGCTTAGGGTTTAGGGAAGGGCCCTAAACTTAGTTACCATAATATGGGTATATGGTAGATGGGTCTCCTTATGTAGTAACTTAAGCCAACTTCCTTAGCAGCATGCCAGAAGAGGTGGATGGGTAGTGAAAAATGGCAACATGTTCCTGCAAAAATTGAAAAGAGCTTGTGGCCCTGCTCGCCTCGCTGATAGCCCCAGTTTCAACTATCCATGTATCTTCAAGTGAGTAATGTTTTTTTTGGGTGGTTAAACCTAGTAAGATGATATTCCTTATATAAAATACTCTACCCCAAAAGGAGGATAGAATCTCACTCTATAATGGGTACCATAATATCCCCAAATAACATACTACTCAAGTAGGCTTTTAGGGTGGCCAAATTACAGGGTTTAGGTCTAGGATTTAGGGTTTAGGCGTTAGGGTTTAGGGTTTAGGTTTTAGGGTTTAGGGTTTAGGCTTTAGGGTTTAGGATTTAGGCTTTAGAGTCTAAGGTTTAGAGCCCGACCTCACCCCAGATACCATGCAACGATTACGAGGTGATTAAACCCTAGTATAGGCCCGACTAGCGGGACCAACAAGGCAAACTAACACAGAATCGCAACATTGCCTTAATTCGAAAGGACGCTAGTAGTCTTTAGCCCTTGTGAAGGTTCGAAGCGTGTTATTGTTAGTGATGACCTGTGATTCGGAAGGCTGTTCCTCAATTGGTGCCCGCCCTTCATGCAGCCAAAAAAACAATTGCGCAATATTTTTTTGCAAGAGAGCTCCTAATTCCGATTCACTGGCGATTTTGAAGAGACCTTTACGAACTAACTGCGAAGAAGGGGGATACCTGTGCGCCATGCTCAATCCTAGCTTGCCCGCATTACGTCAACTTCCCATGTAATTCCCCGATAGCTGCCCAGATTGATAGAACTGCGAGGGCGGCCCTATCTTGACACGGCCCAGTGCAATATGCCCTGAATGCACTCAGCATTCTGGTTTTTCCACCACAGGAAAAATTCTTCGCCCAAACAAAGAAGCCAGATTTCAGATAGCTCTGCAGCCGACGCACATTTGCAACTACACAGCCGCAGATGCCAACTAGAAAGCCACTATTGTAGAAGACTGGGGCATCGGCACTGTTTCTCTCAAAATCCTTACGTACCCGCAGAACATCATGTGCCCCAATGGTGTTCCAACTATTCAGGTCCCTGCGCTTTTCCCGGGTGTTAGAAGATTTTGAACCTTAGCGTTCAGGTCCCTACAGTACAATATGGTAGTTTCCCTAAACAGAGGGACCCAATATGGACCCAAAATTACTATAATCCTTTATATGGGACCCCTGAAAAGGTACCCTTAATTTTGGGAAACCCTAGACCCGTAAATAGTAGCTTCCAATTTCTTTTCCATTATCCCTACATAGCCCCAATATAACCCTTACATATCCCTTACATAACCCTACATAACTCTAAACCCTAAACCCTACCCTATATAACCCTACATATCCCTACATAATTGTTCCCTTGAGGCGCCATGTGGCACGAGAACAAGATACTGAGGAAAGCTCTGCTCAAGGCCGGAGTCCTTCATTGGGGCTTATGCTTTATTTCAAGCCTCGGTGTAGGGATTTAGGGTTTTAGGGTTTAGGGTTTTAGGTTGTTGGGTTTTAGGGTTTAGGGTTTAGAGGGCTGTAACTGCATCTTTTTGAGGGATCGTTGGATGCCTTTTGGGGTGTTGGGTTCCTTTTCCTTGCTTAAAACGGGATCCTTTTGTCTTCCTGGGATAATGTGGGTTAAGTTAAGAAGGCCTTTAGTATTTGGGGGTCTACATTGGGGTCTCCCTATTCAGGGAGACTACCATATAGGGCTTAACATATGGCTTAGATTTGGGTGGGGAATCTCACGCGTAGACCTTAGAATGCTGAGACCGCAGTCCTCAATACGGCTTAATGTTTTGCTGTCTCTTGGTTATCATATTGATATGATGTCCTAACTGGTTTAGCCAGGGGTACCCCAAGGGTCCAAGTAACCATTCAGGGGGTACTTGGGACTTGCGAAGTAGTAGGTTTGAGATTTAGGAATTGGATAAACCCTAAACATGCCTTAAAAACACTTGGGAAATAGTTGGGTTTGAGGGTTTGAGGTTCAGGGGTTGCCTAAACCCTAAACCCTATTGGTACTGGGAGCTTGGACCATGAGGGTGGGGTTAGAAGTAGGGCAATTACAGATACGGATAATCCTGGTTTATCTTCTTGTGGCCAGTTGTTATCCTACCAATACATACAGTTGGTACTAGGATCATGCATCGTGTCGCCAGTATCTTTACATGAACCTCCTACTCCTGCCATCTGGAAGAGGTCGAAAAGATCCACGACCATTTGGCGAGAAGGAAGCTCATCGCTCGCCAGCAAGCAGAAGAGGCTGCACAGGCCCAGTGCATTTTAGGGTTTCGGTGGTTGAGGGTGCAGAGCTAAGGTTTGAAATTCCGGGGAAAAAGGACAAGAGCCAACCAGCTAAGAATGACTAATTGTTTGGGCTTTGGTCTTTTCCGGAGTCAACTCTTGGTGTTTGTCTTCGGCAACTTGCAAACTCTTACCGGTCCCAATCCCAAAGGGTCCAAGTACTTAATAATTAAGGACTTGGGTTTTGGGTAATAGTAATTACCCTAAACCCTAAACCCTAATAGTACAGGTTCTGGGCAAGTATATGATTATTAGGTACTTGGACCCTTAGGGAACTGGTGTGTGTACTTGCATATATTCTTGTTGCGCCGCAAGCTTCGACCTGGTGGCAAATGCTTGCAAGAGTATTGTAACTCGCTGTCTTCCTTTGGCGAAACATGCTTGGAGAGTGTTGTCATTCTCTTCTCCCATGCAAACTTAAGCCAGGAACGACATTATCTAGACCCCAAAGGTTCTACGAACATGGCTTCATTCAAAACAAGCCCTAAACCCTAAACCGGCCCCATGAAGATTACGGCTCTTTGAAGAAGAGCTTCTGCATGGAACGACACATATGGGTTTAGGGTTCAGGGTTTAGGGTAGTTTCCCTAAGTAAGGGGACCCCAACATAGACCCCCAAATACTATAATCCTTATTATGGGGACCCCCAAAAAGGTACCCCTAATTTTGGGAATCCCTAAACCCTAATATCCCGATATATCCCGACATATCCCTATATAATCCCTATCACCCCCTTTAAAAGGTACCCCTAAATTTGGGAAACTACCATCATAGACATGTCTGCGAGAGGATGCCAAAGCAGCTGTTAGATAATGAAGATATATAGGGATATATGGGGATATATAGGGATATGTGGGGACATTAGGGTTTAGGTTTTAGGGATTCCCAAAATGCTGGGTACCACCATTGTTCTTTCAAGGGCACCATTGGAAATAGTAAGAATAAGAAAAATAATAGTGCTAATCATACTAGTATTGATAAACATAGTGAAAATAGTATAATGATAGTAATAAACGTCATAATAGCAATAATCGTAATAATCATGATACTAGTAATCGTTTTTGGTATAAGGCGGGCCCCCACGAGAAGCAAGTAAAGCCCTAGGTTGGCGCCAGATTAGCCATAGCTAGGCGCTAGGAAATCAAGACGACCGTCAGAACATCCCGCTGTTATGATTGTATAGTCTCCCTAAAGTGCATAGAATATGGGGTATATGGGGGCATTATATAATATGCCCAAAGCCATATTCTATCTACTTAAGGGGGACCCCTAAACCCCATATTCTATCTATTCAAAGGGGACTATATCTGCTTAGGAGTTGGCATTGAAGTTTCAAGACGGTTGAAGCTGAAGCTGCCTTGTTGTGCAGCCTTCGAGAGCTTCGAAGGTGCTAGATGTTGTTTACCATATTGGGGTTATATTACATTAGGGTTTAGGGTTATATTGTACCCCTATACTGGAGAATCAAATGGAAAATGGAAAATGAAATGGAAATTGTGGGAATATGGGGATTTAAGGATATAGTGGTTATAATACGTAGGGATAATGGAAAATAGAAACTACTGTAATGGGTTTCATAGGGTTTAGGGTTTAGGCTGCCAGGCAAAGTGAAAGTGTCAGGATGCAACAGGAGCTATCAGTAACTCTCATCTGTAGAACCCTAAACCCTAATCCCTAAACCCTCAATGACGGAAGTCCACGCTAGAACATTTATCTGAAGCTTCCTCAAATTTCCCTAAGGGTCCACGTACCTAATAATCATATACTTGCCCAAAACCTGTACTATAACTATTATTACCCAAAACCCAAGTCCTTAATTATCGGGTACTTGGACCCTCTGGGTTTCATTGTTTGAGGAGGTGTCTGACATGCCTTTGATGTTAGTATTGTTGATAAGGCGTTACTCTATGGAACGCCGCCACCTCCGGGAACAGCCATTGAGACATGATCCCATACCCAAAGGGTCCAAGTACCCAATAATTAAGGACTTGGGTTTTGGGTAATAGTAATTATAGTACAGGTTTTGGGCAAGTATATGATTGTTAGGTACTTTGACCCTTAGGGATATATATATATAGGGTTTAGGGTTTAAGGGTTATATGTTAGGTGGACCCTCCAACCAGTAATAGTGACTATAGGGGATAATAGGGATTATATTGGGGTCCTCTTATATTCCTATTATACCACTATTACAGGGTGGGGGGTCCTCCTTATATATATATATATGTGTGTATTTAGGGTTTAGGGTTAAATGGTTATAGCTATATACTTGTATACTTCGGGGGGGGGGAGGGTCTGGGGAAGGGTATGTCCTGCTACAAGCCCTTTTCGAAGGCAGATCCATTGCTTGGAAACCCTTCATTTCTCCAGAGGCATCGGTTCAAACCAGTTTTCCAGTGTAAATTCTGCATGAAACTCCAACCCGGGGTCTCCAAACCCTCAACCCAATACCCTAAACGCTAATTAGAAATTAAATGCCCTAAACCTACACCCTAGACCCCCTAATGCTCCTTAACCCTGAACCTCCAAACCACCCTTAAGCACTAAGCCCTCAATCCCAAACCTGCACTCAAAGCCCTTAGCCGTGTAACCTGAAGGGTCCAAGTATCCAATCATTAGGTGCTTGGATTTTTGGTAATATCAATTTGAAGTACAGGGTTTTGGGCAAGTGTATGATCATTAAGCACTTGGACCCTTAGGGTAATTATCGTTATCCGAAGACGGACCTCTACTGTCTTATCCCGGCATTTTCATACGCTTGGGATCTTCGAAGTGACGCCAAACGAGAAAGCTTAGGGTTAAGGGCTTAGGGTACCCCCGAATTTCCAAAACCTTAAACCAACAACCCTAGCAAACCAATTCAAAGCCTGAACCCTCAAATCCCAAACATCACACCTTGAATCCTCTTATTCTCCTTGCAGTCACGTAGTTTCCATTTTCGTTTCCATTGTCCCTATATAACCCCAACATACTATAGTAGCTTCCATTTTCTTATTCATTATCCCTATATACTATAGTAGTTTCCATTTATATCCATTATCCTAATATTACCCCAATCCTCAACCTTCTAAGAAGGAGCAGCAGCGCCGGATGTCTTCGGGCTCCAGGGCGTCTGCGCAATCTGTAACTTCTTCAGAACTCGGCAGCCGTGGGGAATTCTGGGATTCCGAAAGGAATTTAAAGATAGGGTCTGGGTTCTATGTCTGGGAAGACAGGTTGGGGCGTGGGTTTAAGGGTTTAGGGTTTGGAGTGTAGGTTTGAGTGCAAGTTTAGAGTCTTTGAGGTTTCCGGACAAGAGCTCAAAGAGAATGTGGAGTCCCTTAGCAGCTTCCTTCTTGGGACTTAGCTTGGACCTTAGACCCTTAACCCTTTGGGATTCCCTAGTATTCCTATTATAGGTACCTAAGGGTTAACCCTTAGTAGGGGTCCCAAGTCCCAAGTGCCACGTAGCTTCGAAAGACAGGACTTGAACCATGCACTGCCGAAGGTTTAGCCGATGGAGTTTTTCCCTTCTGAGTTAGAATCTCATATTGCTACTCATAGCGTACTGAAAAATGAACACACACACGTATATATATATATATAGATAGGTATATATATCTCCCTCTCTCTCTCTCTCTCTCTCTCTCTCTCTCTCTTATAGCCTTTTTACAGTTATATCGTATGGGTGTGGTGTTGTGTTCAGGGTTTGGGGCTTCAGGCCCGTTTAGCGGCTGTCAGGAAACACACCACTTCCTCGTAAACCCGTAAGCCTCTTGGAAGAAAGGCCCCCTCCAGTTCTGGAAAGACCCATGAGCGTTGAGGCTTTATAAATGGTACTTTGCTGATGAGCCCGGGTGATAACCAGACGGTGATAGCCGAGACCCCCCATACCTTGTATAGAACCCGGTGTCCGCAAATAGGGTCCCTACACCCTAGCCCTAACCCTATAATAACAAACAACTCATAAACCCAAATTAAGTGTACTTGGGGCGTCCTGGACAGATCAGATGTCAACCTCAAAACCCAATTCCTAGCCCTCAGCCGGGGACCAGGACCTTACGATTTAGGGTAAAGGGTACCAAGACCCTCCGTATACCCTTGTATCTAGATAGGGATATGTGGCCATAATAATGAGTGGGTATTTAGCGTGTATAGCAGGTGGATGATATGGAGGGTCGATGAAAACATGTGGGCAAAACTGTTCAAAATTGCAGCAGCGTTTGCAGGGCACAGGTTAGCCTTCCATGTTAGTTGCTAGCAGGGCGACATATGCACGAAAACTGACTCATAGAACCCGAAGCCTGGACCCCAAATCCCTTGATTCGTTGTACTTCTGTTCTGCCAAGAACATTTAACCTTCATCCTAGACCCTACATGAGGCATCGCATCGAAGTATGCACCCACCGGTGCCGGAGGCCCTCGATTCAGAATAGCCCAGAGTGGATTTTGTAGCTTTAGGACCACTGGTGGGCACTTCTTGGATTGGAGACTTGAAGCCCCCGTGGTAAGGGTTTCCGGAAAGGTCTTGCATCCTAGTTGAAGGTAAAGTCGATGAGCATGACTCAAGTGAATGAAAGTATGACCCCACATCCGATCCACGCCTAGGTCATGCTGGCAACACTCCTGTTTTGGTCGTTTTGGTCCGCACATCATATTGACTACAGACCAGATCGAGAAAAGCCCGCAAGCAGCCGTACTTTGTGTGAGGGAGAGTGTATCCGATGTAGGGTCCCATCCAATTCTGACCTGTTGGCCCTTATGGACCATTCTTGGCTACAGACCCTAACGCCGAGTGTTTCAGGAATCCGGTTTTCAGGCTTAGTGTTCGCGGCCCTAAACGCTAAACATCCTAAACCTTAGGAGGACCCCCCACCCTGTAATAGTGGTATAGTAGGAATATAGTAGGACCCTAATATAGTCCTTATTATCCACTATAGCCACTATTACAGGGTGGGGGGTCCACCTAACCTAAACCCTAAATCCTTAACCCTAAGCCCTATCCGTTCGGTCACTTCTGGGCTCAACCTTTGCGAGGGTCAGCTACATGGCTTAGGACTGCATTCTTGTACGGTTCAGGGTTCTAGGGATTAGGGTTTCGGGTTTAGGAATCAGG
>CAJNIZ010031779.1:55033-79347 GCA_905231905.1 Symbiodinium pilosum | reverse complement strand
ATTTTGACAACCACCCATATGTTCTCTTGCCTACTTACTTTGAGCCCTAAAGTTTATGCACAACACCCGAACCCTCAATACCTTGGGTTTACCTAGTTTGGGTCGTCTGTAGACACGTGCCCCAAGGGTGAAGTTAGGGTTTAGGGTGAACGTGCTAAAGCTGGACATTTCTCACATTTGCAGGCATCTTTGCTGTGACTCTCAATCAAGTACATGCGAGGATCCGGTTAATTACAAGTAGCCTAAACCCTACACCCTGAACCCTAAACCTTAAGCCCTAAACCCAAAACCCTGATGCTTCTGGAATGCCCATTCAATAAAAGATCAGAAGGAGCCCATCATACACTCCCAAAATCAATGGAAAGAACGGATACCCTGCATCTGCCCAACTTCGGGTCCTACGTGGTCCTATTGTGGGGTTACCAAAAGGGTCCTAAGTACCCATATATGGGGAATACTTACCCAAACCATAAGGGAAATTACTACTACAGAAACCATACTTTGTACCATATAGGTGCTTTGGACCCTTTGGGTTATTGAGTAGATAGGAGTGAAGGGTTTATAGGAGTAGCAGGGACTAGGAAGAACAGGCCCTTAATTGCCCAACCAACCCCAATTGTTTACATTCCCAATATTTTGTGCAGTCGTACTATCGTATTACGTTGGGATTGCTAGGGGGTGGGGGGGGGAAATTTTTGGAGCATTTGATTGCAAGCAAGGATGCCTACAACCTGTAACCTAAAGAGGTGGTTTAAAGTTCGGGCTTTAGGGAACCTTAAGCCCCTAA
The DNA here is from genome assembly GCA_905231905.1 of Symbiodinium pilosum. Classification (NCBI taxonomy): domain Eukaryota; class Dinophyceae; order Suessiales; family Symbiodiniaceae; genus Symbiodinium; species Symbiodinium pilosum. The sequence continues at coordinate 78,560 of CAJNIZ010031779.1, read as the reverse complement.
AGCCTAAAGCTTGAAACCTAATATCATGTTAAGGGTAACTCAAAAGCTTAAAACCTACAGCCAGGTAGAGATGAGAACTTGATTCGCTTTCCATAGATTTATGTAAAAAGCTAACGAGTATTGAGTGCCGTGTGTCTGTTCCGCCGCTTGCTCTTAGGTTCCTATCCCCTATGAGGCCTAAGCCCTAAACCCAAAAGGCACGCAACAATACAAGCAGCTCCAGTTAGCGAAACGAAATATGCTAAGCGCTGGCCTTTTCTGATCTATACCCTCAATCCAAAGAAGCTTCCTAAGGTAAGCCGAATAATTGGGGCGTAAAGGAGATTGACAAGTTAGTAGATACATATATACAAATATCTACTCAAGGAAGAACATACGCTGCAAGGACCTTCAAACATGGTAGCAACTGCTACCATTCACGTTCGGATGCGTGTGAGAAACAAATTGCTTGTTGACGCTTGCTTGACTTCCAACGTCGGGTTGTTTAGTAATCAGGGGTCTACATGATGTTGTAGTTTCCATTTGATTTTCCATTATTCATAGATAACTCCCATATAATCCCCTACATAATCCCTTAATAACCCCTATAAGGGTTTCGAGTTTAGAGCTCCAACTTTGTTTTCGGCCAATGTTATGGAGCGCATTCTCGAAGTTCAGGCCATGGCCGTACCCATGTAGGACCCTTATCAAGCGTGGAATATCACTGCAACAAGAAAATTAGAGCTTTTTAGCCTATTTGGAGGTTCGTAGGTTTATATATAGGGGGCTTGTCAAGAAGCTAAAGCCGAATTGGTTAGAGCTATAACCCCCTCTCTGATTGACAACCCCAGCTATATGAAGTCGTGAACCTCCAAGTATGTTAGATGCTGCTCCCAACCTTTAACAGATTTCCAATGGTCTAGTTGCAGTAAAACTATCCCCCTCACAAGGGTTCTACATTCCACATGTGTCTGTTACAGAGTAGGGGCAGTAGGCAATCTGACATGTAGCCAGAGTTCTTGGGGAAGAGAGATCAGTCCAGTCCGCCCAATAATGTCCCCCCCCTAACTTCCCAAAAAGACATTTTCCTAGCACGGGACAACAGTCTTAAGGGAGCGAAGAGGGCCTCGCTCATCCGCGTCCAGAAAGGTCCAACTAGCCTCTGCGCAGCTTCAAATTCAACTGGGGGTCGGCTCCCATGGAAGAGCCCAAAAGTATAAGCTTTACGATAGGGACTGCCAAATAGCATCCGTTATAAGCCCCATCTACACGGACCAGCAGTCAGTGCCAACTCCCTGGAGGGCGCAGGCGGTTTGGAGTTTAGAGTTTCTCAAGGTGACAGATCTTGGGGTCATTTAGGAGGGGTTCTCTCGCTTTAGAGAGCGGCCATGTTACTTTAGAGAGTCTATTGTGGAAGTTTTCAAATAGCCTCTATCTCCTTCTTTCTCCTGGCCTTCTTGCACCTTGCGGAGTGCATTATATCGGAGGTATATACAATAAGCAGAGGGGCATCTTCAACAAGTGGGCCAAGATAACACATGTACATAATTCGCAGGAACCTTCTTCTCAGCAACTCAAGAGTATGTAGGCTCCCGCTGTCGGTTACGAACCCAGTTTTCAGAATCAGGTTTGGGGTTCAGTGGTTTACGGTAGGCTTCAGGGTATGGGACTCTAGGATTTGGGATGCTTGGCTTGAGGCATGAACCGTGTGGGGCGCATCGCAGCACTTAGATCTCCAAATCATTCCTTGGGTGTGGCAAGCTCACTCTATGTTGCTGATTCTCGTAATACTTTTGTCGGGCGGTCTCCTTCTGTTTGTGTCTGGTTCGTGGGTCCATAAGCCAAACCCTGAAGCCTTGAACGCCTTGCCGATCTGTTCCTGCTCCAGCTGAGCACAACATGGAACGATCAATGAGTTCCCCGCGAAGCTCCCTAAGCTGAGCCGTCGGCTTTAAGATGGAAACTCACGCAACTCGTATGACACTGGGGCCTTTCAAAACCGCCCCCAAAAGCATCAATCAACATCATGGCATCATGTTTGGTCACGCTCCTTTCAATTACCCCACCATGTCTGAACTTCTAGTCGCCTCTGACTCAAAAGCCTTCCGCTGCAGCCCTTAATTACCCTTGCTTTTCCCCCTAAGCCCTATACGCCCTAAACCCTATAAACCCTAAGCTCCATAAACCCTAAATCCACTCTGTCCAAGCTGGAGTTTTCAAAGCCTACAGCCCAAAAGGCAGTAGGATGCCAGCGCCTCCGCCGCAAGCAAAGTCTCCGCGCTGCGGGCGAACCTTGAGCCACGGCCCCACGCAATGTTTTGCAGGGCCTTGTAGGGTGTGGGAGAAGCAGAGCTTAAAAACCCTGAATTTTAAAAACATCCTAAAATGATGGTTGGTTCCCTCCATCTACCCTCTTATTATACACCCTAGATACTCCCCAGTACAGACCCTATTCCCCAATTTCAGGGTACAAGGAGGGCTTGAAATTTAGGGCAAAGGGATATTGGATCCCCAAATCTCCCTGCGACGGACAAAGCGCTTTGCAAGTCCCAAGCATACAGCGAACCCCACTTGCACAGGACGCAGCAATTCTCAGGCTTCTGTCTGCAAAGCGATGCAGATGCTTTGAAAACCTAGGTGCCCCAGTAGTACCCTTCTGCCCTTGTTATGTTAGGTGTCCTTATGAAAGCTGAACAGTAGGAAAAAGGGTACCCTTATCATTAATGGGTTACTGGGGAACCTACAACTGATCTCGAAGTTCAGAGCCCTTTACAGATGGGCCAGATTAAGGTCGTGGCAGGGATCCAGGACACTGACATGACCATCGCCTGCCAATTGAGAAAGCATCGTCAGCGGATCTACAGCTGGTAACGTAGACCCCTGATTAATAAGACCCCTCCCCTGAATGAGAGGTATGCTAATATTCAGGCCCTGAAAAGGAGGGGTTTATTAATAAGGGGTCTGCATTAGTGGTCAAGTCAGACATTCGGTGCTCAGACTGCTGCTCTGGCAGGAGGCTACAACGCCTACCTCTTTCGTCGCTCAGTCAACCGGCTTCCCGTCGTTGACATGAATTAGGAACTCTAGGAAGCATTGAACTATAGGCATTTAACTTCTTTACAATAAGAACCCCTACCGCAATGTTTAAATGCTTGGGTTTAAATGCTTCCTAGTCTCCTTAAATGAAGGAAGAGCGCTGGCGATGGTCTCGGTCGTTCCTTGTCGACATCGCTTCTGAGAGGACGATGACCTGTCCAGTCACGCTCCAAGGACGTGGACTGTGCAGTGGAACGGGGTCACATATGGCATTGACGAGGAGTACACCTTTACAGCAGTTGTTAACATTTTCAAGAAATAGCAACCGCCATGATCAATTTTCTTCTCTAGTAGCAGACCTCTCAGCTCAGCGAATAGCACATTCTGCCAATTTCATTGTACCGTTCTATTTTGGAGAAACCCCAGTATGACCCCAATATGACCCAATATAACGCCAATATACCCCAACATAACCCCAATTTAACCCAATATAACCCAATATAACTCAATATACCCCAATATGAACAATATTTGCTGGCAGGGGTAGCGCGGGGTTGTCCAGGGAGGTGATTACGCCATGCTCCCCCGATGCTGGATGATTTCGGTCTAGGATTTGCAAGGTAGTTTGGGTTATAGTCGGTCTAGGTAGATAGAATATGGGGGCTATATTGGGATAATGGAGAAGAAAATGGAAACTACTGTTAAGGGTTTAGGGGCTGGGTTATAGTCCCCCTTAAGTAGATAGAATATGGCTTTGGATATATTAGAAAAACATCCCCATATACCCATATTCTATCTACTTAAGGGGGACTGTACATCAGGTCTCGGTTGGCCGAGTTTCGGATGTAAGGTTTCCAGTAAGCAGTGATATTGGTGTACTCCCTGGCCAATGGTGCTTAGCAGCTAATGGGGTTATGTGGACTATGATTGGAGGACCCAGTTGTATGGGTTGAGGGGCCTGCTAGCAGTACAGCACTTCTGCATTCACATGTACTTTGCCAAGCTAATCCATAAATACCGGGTTTTGAGATTATGGGTCTGTAACGCTTTCTCCCGGCACATGCAAGTGAAGCATTCGGGTTTAGGGGTATGAATTTGAAAGTTTCTCAACAGGTGGCGGCGCCTTTGAGGATTCCGGGGAAATATGGAGACTTCCAAGGGGAATATGGGATCCTAATTCAGGATTATGCAGGGGAAAAAATCAAGAAGCTCCCAAGAGCCTCCAACTACCAACTATTGAGCCTTACCCAAACCCCCAAAGTAGGTAGAATAATGGCCCAAGTCCCCTAAATATGGCCCAAAAGGCCATGATTCTACATACTTTGGGGGGTCCAGGTAAGTACCCACTAAACCCTAAACCCTAAACCCCTAAACCATAGGACCCCAAGCTCCGGGTCGACCCTGTTGTAGTACAGCACCTTCTTGGAGGTTCAGGTTAGGTTTAGGGTCTAGGGTTTAGGGTTTAGGGTCTAGGGTTTAGGGTTTAGGGTTTAGGGGTTCAGGGGTTTAGGGTTTAGGGTTTAGATTATTTACCCATTACGAGCCTCCTAAATCCTTTCATATGTCTATAATAGGCTTGCACCAATCACAATTGCGTTGTAGTTGCACTGAGTCTGAAACTAATCATTCCAGGTCAAGGACTCCAAACCCTAAACCCTAAGACAACCCGCCCGCTCAGGCTAGATGGGGTCTGGCACTCAGCTTGTCCTGTGACCCACCCTGAACCCTTAGTCCCCCGTAAGTAGATGGAATATGGCTTTGGGTATATCATAGTAAGATCCGCATATACCCCCCATTCTATCTACTTAAGGGGGACTACAAACCTTCAAGGATTCTAGGGCAGTCTATGCGCTTTGTACATTCGCGTCCAGGGAGAAGCCTCGAGCCCTTTTGCGCGACACTAAGCCCAAAAGGCTAACCCATGAGCAGCCCTAGATGCTGGATAAGGGCGCGCATCTGCCTTGTGCATAGTGGACAACTACCGACTGGTCCTGGAAACCCTAAACCCTAACCGCTAAACCCCTGAACCCTAAGCCCCTCCTCTGATACCTCCAATAACGCAGCCCATTCCCTCACACCCTGCTCTGCACTGTGGGGTCATTTGAGTCGCATTTTATTTGGGGATACTATGGTATTCAATAGGGTTTAGGGTTTAGGGGTTTAGGGTTTAGGCGTTTAGGTTTTTTTGGGGATACTATGGTACCCAACTAGAATAAGATTATATCATTATATCCTCCTTTTGGGGTATAGTATCTTGTATAAGGAATATAATCTTACTGGGTTTAACCACCAAAAAGATACGCGTTCTTAGGGTCCTTGCGTGTAGCGGTGTGCGACTGACAACCTGCTTCGTTGCTCTACTGTTAACTTGCTTGCAGCCATGGTCAAATGGTTACCAGACTTAAAGGGAAGACATTTAGGATTGATCATGGTCGCGGTCCATGCATTGATATAGGAAGAGATTCGGATGTCCTTAAGGCAACTTAATTTAATTTCCTTAACAGCAACCCAGAAGATTCGGAAAAAGGAGAGGTTGCAACAAAGAATGTGGGGCCTGACGCTAATCTACGTAGAGTTCATGCAGGGTCTAGTGCTCGGATCTTGATCTGAGTTCATTTATGCCAGTCATTGCTCTCTAGCCATGAATTGCATAAATTCGTCCTGGAAGTCCATTATTGTCCTCCTCTGAAAATCCCCCCCGCGCGAAGCTACAGAGCAGAGATAAGTTAGGGTTCAGGGTTTAGGGTTACCATGCTGGTTATATGTAGTAATCAATATGGTTTCCCCACCATAGTGTCTCAAATTAAATTCCTTATGAGCAACCCAGTCTTTGCGTGAAGATAGGTCTGAACGCAACTCCTGCGGAGATGGTTTTTAATGTGAGCATTACAGAACCTGTGAAATACCAGAACTTTGCAAACTTCAAGCCTTGCCATGACATGTAGATGGGTGGTTGTCGTCGAAATCCACTATAACACAGGTCCCCATATTAAGGTTCTCTGCATAATACTATATGAGCTTCCCCCACTTTGCTGACTGTAACCTAGGCCAAGTCCCAGATGTTGAGCACCGGAACCCTAGAAACCCCAAGTTGTGCGCAACTAGACCCTCCTCCTACCCTCTATTAGGGTTTAAATACCCACCATTAGGGACCATATATCCCCAATTAAGGGTACAAGGAAGGTCCTGGCAGTTTAGGGTTTATGAGCCCTCTTCTGAGGTTTAGGGTTTTTTGGGCTTAGGGTGACTGGCAGCCGAGGGCAAGATGTTGTCACGGCCTCAGAGGACATGTCTTGCTTGTTGGGTTTATAGACCTGAAGCCCTGAAGCCTAAACATCAAACCCTGAACCCTAAAACTGAAGCCCTGACCGAAAACCTTAAACCACGGACTCTAAACTAAACCCTAAACCTTTGTCCCTTATCCCCGAACCTCAAACTCTAAACCCTCAAGTATAATGGGTATCATAGGGACTTAGGGGGGTGTTGGGGTGGGAGGTATTAGGATCCATATCCCCTTATTAAGGCTTATCAAGGGCTTATTTGGGCTTATTAAGGCTTTATCTAAAGAATATGGACCCCCAACACCCCCCCCCTCCCCAACACCCCCCTAAGTCCTTGTGATGGGTAGGTAGGTTGAAATCTGCATCTTGCTGGCTGACGTAGCGGCTGCAGGATTCGGGTCCTTGGTCATGGGTGTCTAGGATGTAAGGCAGTGCCTAGCCCTAGGGATATTCGGATAGTGGAAGATAACGTGAAAACAGCTATTTAGGGTCTAGGGAATATCCCCTAACACCGGAGAATCAAATGGACAAGAAAATGGAACAGCATGGAAACTGGGCTTATTTGGGGGGTTATATGGATACGTACTGCTATTATGCCCCTAGATTCCCTGTGCATTCATAGTAAACTGGGTTGCTGTTAAGGGACTTAATTGAAGTTACTATATCGGGGAAACCCTGTTATTACTACATACCCGTTATGGTAACTTAACTTATCTTCCTTAACCACAACCCAGCATAGGGTACCTCAAGCACATCTGAAGATCATCTGATTATTTTCAGACCCCTGTAGTAAGGTTTGGGGTAGAGGAAAGTCCTGGATTTAGGTAAGCCGAAACCACTGTTCGATAGGAGGGTCCCTTTCAAAGAAACTGTGCAGCCTCCGCAGGATGTACCAGGGTCCCATACGTTACATGTTCGCTTTTTGAACCGGTTCATACGTCATGTTTTTTGTTGTTAAAAAGGGCTTCGCAATATCCCGAGGCGAAGTTTTATGGGGAAAAAATAAGGGACCTTCTGTCCCCTAAACGTTGGACAGCGCAGCTCCGCGGGCCTATTCACTAATCAGGAGATCTTTGTAGAAGCAAGATACTTAGGTTCAATGTTAGCTATATATATGTACAGAGAGACAGAGAGAACGAGAGAGAGAGAGAGAGAGAATTTAGGGCCCAATGCAGATTTGATTTATAGACTCAGAGCCTCAGGTAATGTAGAGACACCTCTGGAATGGATTAGGGTCTAGAGTTTAAGGTTCAACTTTTTTTTACCTGGGGACCTACCTATGCCACCACGGAATTGAAGATGACTGCTTTGCAACATCTACAAGGCGCTGCTGGAGGTAGGCCTTCCCCTAAGGGTCCAAGTAATGAATAATATATATATATATATTTGCCCAAAACCTATACCAAAATTACTATTGCCCAAATCCCAAGTACCCAATTATTGGGTACATGGACCCTCTGGGTTCCATCCTCATAATAGAGACTATCAAGCCTTGCCCACGTGCGTGGGCGAATGGCACCAAACATGGCTTTCGCAATGAACACGAACTGGTTCAGGCAGCTTGTGAGGTTTAGGTTTCAAGGGTTTAGGGTTTGGGGTTTAATTAGGGTCTTACTGTACACATGTTTCGCAAGTGCCCTTCGAAGCTGAGGTTCATTGATGCCTGGTTTGGAACTATTGCTATGTAAGTTAAGTTATGACATTCCAGCACGCTAATGTGGTCAAAAGAAAATAGCTGTGCTTCAGTCTCAACTGCTTCTGAACTTCATCCCCAAAGAAGGACCTGTGCGAGTTTTTTCCCAGGCACACTCTCGCAGGGAGCCAAATCCGAGTCCCTTGCGGCGCTCCGGCGTGAAGTTCGGGGGGGGGGGGGTTCTCTGAACTCAATGGATTGCTTTTCGCATCCGTTTGCATAGGGTCTAAGAGTACAACTATGAAACAGGGAGAACCCGTGTTTAGTACTTCCTGGGCTTGCTGGGCTACGGGCTTCGTGCAGGTAGAGGTTTTTTAGTGAAGCTCACCGTAGGGTTCTAGCTTTCTGGGTTGAAGATCTTGGGTTGTAGGACGTTTTGAGACCTCCTCAAGGTCAACAAACATTGGCACGCTGCGTGGGCGTTGCTCAGCAAGTGTTGGGCTGCTGTAGCAAGGATGCTGTAATCTTGATAGAAGGGAGGCTTCAGGTTGAGACGCTTCCATTTGAGTAGTGCTTGCTGTGTCCAATATTGTAAATAGTATTTTTGGTACTCATGCTCAGAATATTCTTCGGCACTGAACATGCATCATTGATTTTGCTTTTCGGTTTCCACACAGTCACTGTATTGTTTGCCTTGAAGTCAGGGTGCTAGGTGCCCTGCTAGGTACCGGCGCTGGACAGAGCTTTAGTTGGCTAACGTGGGGCTCCATGCACTCCCAATTTAGCCTGAACTGCTCCGCTTTACTGGACTATAAGGACCCTTGTAGGTATATTCCTATAATATTCCGGCTGTATCCTTGGGGTTCTTTGTTTGGGGTTCCCAATAAAAGTCCCCTTAAGTCCGTTGAGACAAAGTTTTTTTGTACGAGGCAGAAAACCATCTCAAGAGCCCCTTTACTTACTTGTGCTCAAGGGTTAGGGAGTGACTCCCTACAGTAATCCCAATATAATCCCCATATATATATATATATTTATATATATATATATGAGCTACATTCTGAACTCCTTAAAGGGTGGTTATATAGGGGATTAGATAGGGGAGTACTATAGGGCTTATTAAGGGGGATACTAGGAGTTTAGACTATAGCTCATATAGTCCCCGTTTAGAAGATAGATTCTGGCTTTGGGTATATTACAATAAGATCCCCATATGCCCATATACCCCATATTCTATAAACTTAAGGGGGACTACCCCTATAAGAATCCCTATATGCAGTCTCCCCCCTTTAAGCACAAGAAGCCTTGTGCTTCCCTGATTTCCGCGGCCAAACATGTGTTGGCCTCGTGGCAGGTCCTCAAGCTTGAATCCCTGCCTGCATTTTCAACTTCATGTGAGCTATATAGGGTTTAGGGTATAGGGTTTAGGGTTTAGGGTTTTAGGGTTTAGGGTTTAGTCTAAACTCCTTAAAGGGAGATTATCCAGGGGAGCTTTGTAGGGCTTATTCTGGGGGATACTAGGAGTCTAGACTATAGCGCATGCTCCCTGGAAAGCACAATAAGATACCCGATTCAAGTTTGCAGAATGAAGTCAGAACTGCTGACCGTTTCGTACATGTTTGGCGGTGAGGGGCGAATTGAAACATTCGCCAGGTTAAGAAGACCTATCCGCGAAATCCTGACTACGGGGCCCATGATGTTTCACTCCCAGCAGAACCATCCAAGCCCGCCCAGTTGGCAAGGGTTTAGGGTTTAGGGTTCACCCTCAAACCTGCACCCAAAGCCCTGAACTTTAGACCCTACCTTTAAACCTTGAAGCCTAAAGAGCCCCAAGCCCGCAACCCTGAACAACATCTTTCAAAGCCCTTCAATTCTCGACCATGAACTCCAACAAAAGCTAAACCGTCAGAGCCCCTAGGACCCCAAAAAACTTAATTTGCAATTCTAGACCCTAAGACGCATGAACCCTCAAGCCCCACCAATAACCTTAGGGTTTAGGGAGACCCTAAACCCTAAGCCCTAACTCCTACACCCTAAAGAGCCCCAAGCTGTAAACCCGAACCCACCCTCTCCAATACTGAGCCTGGCCCCGTCACTTGGGGTTTATGGTTTAGGGTCTAGGGTAATCCCCAGTATTATGCAATCATCCGTTCGAAGGAATGTTTTGATCAGGGGGCTTAGGGGGTTCGTGATTAGGGCATGAGAGAGTAAGACACCAGCAACTATCACCGCGCAGGTTGAGAGGAGAATACAAAAGGCAGGCGTCCACATCCAAAAGCCTAAACTGTGTTGGCATCTGCAGAATGCTTCAGATTCAGATTTTCTAGGGTTCATGTTCTGCAGCTTAAGCTTTCCAAATTCATGTGCAACCCCAAACGAGACCTTCCATGACTACAGCCCCCTGAAAAGGGAGCTACATTGGGCCCCGCGTCAGTTTTGGGGATGGTATTCTATCTTCTGCGGGTTTCTCACGCATTTTGGTAGTCTAAGAAGTGCCCATTGAGGGGATATCATATGGGAATTTCCCAAAAAAAAGGACCCCGATATAGACCCTAGTTTACTACAATCCTTACTATGTGGGCCCCCAAAAAGGTACACCTAATTTTGGGAACCCCGCCATATTTCTAGTTGGAGGAGTGACTCGACTTATCTGTTGTACGCCTTTATGCCTAGGTAGGAAACACTTCAGTTACTACCAGATTACAAACGATGCTCCCAGAGAATTACTATCACACGTAGGACTTGTGCTTCGTTTCATGCCTATGTGCCTAGTTGATTTTTCAGCTTGTTGGGAACTTCAGTGTGCTTTTGATGTTTGGCTCGTACGTGATTCGCTGTAGTAGTATTCACCTTCTCTCACCCCTCACCCCGCATGCTTCATGGCCAGTACCCCAGACCCTACACCCTGAAACCTGAGCCTAGGGCTGTTTTCCAAGCTGCTGTTGATGATAGACGTGTGCCCAAACTAGTTTGCCCTGCACACAGCGGAAAGCGGTGGAGACCTTCGTACAGGGGCCCGCGTCAGGGACAATCTGGGTCGCTGTTAATTAAGGAACTTAAGCTGAGCAACTATACGAACAACACCCGAGTATTCACTAGATACCCATATGAGCCATAGTCTAAACTCCTTGAAGGGGGATTATATAGGGGATTATATAGGGATTACTGTAGGGCTTATTAAGCGGGATACTAGGAGCTTAGACTATAGCTCATATTATGGTAACTTAATCAAGTTCCTTGACAACAACCCAGCAATTTGGCACTTCCTTTCTGGGATGCACAGACCTTGGGGCCAGTAAATCCCACACAACTGGGTTGCTGCTAACAATCTGACACGAAGTTACCAAGATATGGGTATACAGTAAATACAAGGGCTTCTTGGCTGTAGTAATTCTTGCACCCTCCTCTGAGCGCCCAGCCCTAAACGTTTTCCCAAACCCCAAAACCTAAACCCTATAGTAGTGTCTATTTACTTTTCAATTATCTCTATATAGCCCCTATCTACTCCCAATGTATAGCCGCTTGCTTTCTGCCAGACTGCGAAGACGAACAACTTGAAGACATACAAGGACCTTTTTTAGGGTTTAGGGTTTAGGGGTCAGGGCTTTGCCCAAGCGTCCAAGTACTTAAAAATCATATGCTTACCCTACAATTACTATTACCGAAATCTCAAGCGCCCAATTATCGGTTATTCGGACTTTTATTTGATTGCGGCCAGATGTTTCGAATATCTATCGGAATGCCAGCCGTCTAAGTTGTCTAATGTCAGGCGCGGTTTCCGCCGAAACCTCAAGCCTAAAATGATTGATGTCCTGCGCTTTGAATTTCAAGGTTCAGGGCTCTTGCGGGCAAGTGGGAAGCAAATTGTGGAAGTACATATGGGCACTTCTCAGAAATCTTCTTTCAGAACCCCATAGGCCCCAAACCCTAAACTCCTCATGATGCTCTACACCCCTTAAAAGGTGCCTCCTAGGACTCCTCTATCTCACTAGGGGCCCTAAGCTTCTCCCATTTTTGGCGAAGCTCCCAGCTCCAAACTTTGGACCCTAAAAGCTCTGAATCCTAAGCCCTAAAGCCTGCAGGTCAGCAAAGGCGCCCTCAAACAAGCAGTCCAGGGGAATTTGGTCAGTATTCATGTGGTTTAGGGTTTAGGGTCATAAGCCAAGTATCAACCCCAGTTATCCCGATCATTCACCTACTTGCTACAATGAGGCACTCTAACCGCAACCCATCTTCAGAGACACTGATTGCTGAGTCCCCCTGACCCTCCATGTACCCATGAGGAGTTCCAAGCTGAAGAAACACGAATATTCAGAGTGGTAATATGAGTAATAACGATAATACAAGTAATAATCAGTAGCAGCAAAAGCAACAACAACAACAACAACAACAACAACAGCAACAGCAACAACAACAACAACAACAGCAGCGGTACCAATGAATAAGAAACATCAAAATACGGATGAACTCAATAACATTTTTCGTAGCGGTAAGACTAAAGTACCAATAATTTGCATCGTAGCAATTGTAGTAAAGAACTCTGAGGGTACGTGGAAGGTAATAGGTGAAATGTCTTAACAGCAAGAATAAGAGCAAGTATAGCCATGTGTACAGGTGAGGAGCTCCCAGATGCAAAGCAGACGAATAAGAGTACAGATGATCATAGATACCAATAACCGTAATAACAATCGTCCTAGACCCTCCACCTACCCTCTATATACCATATTTACCCACTAGCTATCTGGAGCTATATGCCCCTACTCAAGTGTACAAGAAGGGTCCTGGATAATAGGAATGACAAGAACCCTAAACCCCAACCCCTAGACCCCAAATCCTCAATCCGAACCCCCGTAGCCCGTTACACCCTAAAACCTAAGCGCTTAATCCTAAAATCCTGAACCCTAAATCCTAGACCCTAAAGCCCTAAACTGGGGGTCTACTCTACATGAAACTTAGCTTGGACCTTAGACCCTTAACCCTTTGGGATTCCCCTATACTCCTATCATAGGTACATAAAGGGTTCACCCTCAGTAGGGGTCCTAAGTGCCACGTAGTACTCTAAACAACCCTAAACCCTAACCCCTACAAACCCTAAACCCTACAAACCCTTAATTCAATTCAGGAGTTGCAAGATGCCCTAAACCCTAAACCCTAAATCCTAGACCCTAAAGCTCTAAACTGGGGGTCTATACTCTAAACCCTATAAACCCTAAACCCCTAAACCTTATTGGGTACCATAATATCCCCAAATATAAAATACTACTCAAATGACCCCAGGAGTTCCAAGATGCCTATTCGCAGAAAGGCCCTCTCCGGCCCGGGACTTCCGCGTAGGCTCCTCAAGTCTTTTCGCATTGACAGGGTTTAGGGTTTAGGATTTGGGTGGTTTAGGGGTTTAGGGTTTAGGGTTCAGGCTTTAGGGTTTAGGCTTTAGGGGTTTAGGGTTTAGAGTTCAGGGTTAGGGCTAAGGATGGTTTAGGGTTTAGGGTTGCTCAGGGTATAGGGTTCTAGGGTTAAGGTTTTTCAGGATTTGGGCTTTAGGGTGTGGCTTTAGCGCATAGGTCTTAGGCGGGCTTAGGACTTCACATCCTAAGCCCTGTGCCCTAAATCCAGACATTAAGGGTTTAGGATTTAGGTAGTTAGGTCATAGAGTTGAAGGTGTAGGGTTTAGGATTTAGGGTTCAGGGTTGAGGGTTGACAAGGGTTGAGAGTTTAGCGGCCTAAAGACCAGGCCATCCTCGTACCCTTAAGCAGGGATATATGTTAATCCACCCAGTAATGAGTACTACCAGGGATTATTGTAGATTTAGCATTCAGGGTTTTAGAGTTTATAGTTTGAGGGTTTAAGGTTTAGGGTTTAAGGGTACCACAAGAGATTGTTGTAGTATATTAAGGCCCTTCTAAGTCCATCTTAAGGAGCTATTACTACAAGGAGGATTTATTTACGTAAGGCATATGGTCCGTTAGGGTGTTTCGGCAAAATCAAGAGGTGTTGGGCCTCCCCAAACGCTAAACCTTGAACAAATCTTAGCGCTGAAGCCCTCTGTAAGACCCATCCTGTATCCCTCAGTCATCTTCAAAAGGGTTCAGGGTTTGGGGTTTAGGGGTCCAGGTATCCAATAACTAGGTCCCTTTAAAAATATTTATAGGGATATATAGGGTTTAGGGTTTAGGGCCCTCAGGGTCTAGGTACCCAATGGGTAGGTACCTGGGTTTTGGGCAATAGTAATTACTGTACAGGTTTTGGTAAGTATATGATTATCATGTAAGTGAACCCTTAGGCTATGGTTTAGGGTTTGGGGTACACTGAGAGAAACGTGTGACTCCCCGTGGGTCTGAATAGACTCCGAAGCCTAGAGTAGAGCAACCGTCCGAAACCTTAGAAGCTTGGTATTATGCACAGCTTGCATGTTCTTCTTCTGTGCATTGTACAATTCGGGTATATCCCCATGCAATTTCTGTATAATCAGTATGTAGAGAGAGAGAGCGAGAGAGAGAGAGAGATATATATATATATATAACATATATATATATATGTATTCATACTTGTTTATATTCCCATAAATCCCTCTCCTGTAGATGTGGCCCAGAGCCAAAGACAGGACCCAGTGTGACTAGCGTCAAAGTAGCAGAATCCGAATTCAAAGCATCCCCGACTGAGCCCGTTGTATGAAGGCTGCACTAAAACATTGCTAGAGCCCCAAGCCCTCGAACCCTGAGCACCCTAAGCATTAAACTTAAACCCTACAAATCCTAAACCCTAATCCCTAAACCCTTGAACCAATTTTTCTCATAAGGCTGGAGGTCAAGCTGAAGGAGCTTGGTAAGGGCTTCGCCGGCGTCCTACCTCGAAAGATTCGGGGTTCAGGGCTTTGGTGGTTGGGAGATTTGTGGGATTTCAGGCTTAGGGTTTAGGGCCGAGGGTTGAAGGGTTTAGGGCTAGAGTTTAAGGATTTAGAGTTGAGGGAAGCCATAAGGCGTACACCCCAAACCTAAATGCTTAGGGCTCAATTCGATGCAGATGGGTAAGCTAAGGGGTGCAGATTCAGAGTTGTTTTGATGACGGCCGCATCCAGTGCCGTGACACGTGGAACGGGGTAGACCTGACGTTGGCTTTTTGCACCCCTAAAAGCCCCAGGCACGGCAAGAACAAGAGCATATGATGTTTACCAAGAATCAGATGTCCCAGATGGGGCTCCGAATAAAAGATCATAGTGTCATGGGGTCTTGGTGAAATGGCTGACCGACATGCTGTTTGGGCTGCAGGGCTATATGGTAGGTTCCCTGAATGGGGGATCCAAATATGAAGCACAAAATGTTTTAATCCTTGTGATAAGGACCCCCAACATGGTCCCCCTAATCTTAGGAAACGCCCATATGCCAGTGAGGGCATCACGCTAAATGAGGGTGTACCTGGCTGGAACCAAAAACGTGATGTGAGCTATAGTCTAAACTCCTTAAAGCGGGGTTATATGGGGCGTCTGAAAGGGGCTACTAAAGCGGATAATAGGAGTTTTGGCTAGAGCTCATGTGTTGGCTGTGCCTGCTAGTTAGCTGAGTGTGTTCATGGCAGTCCACCTAGATGTTGCGCACGATTCGTGCGATCTTCTCCACGATGACGAGGGTGGAGGTGGACAATGGGGTACCTGATGCAGATGCGCATGTTCACCTAGGAGGTGGTGTTAATGGAGCGCTGCGCCATCATGAAACTGTGAGCCTCGATGAGTCCGCACCGTGTCAGGCTGAGTTTGCCGATATTTTGCACTGTCTTCGAGCGTTCCTGCCCAGAGAGCCCGATACCCCTTAATGAAGGAGTTTGCCTTCAATGGTACTGGGGTTCCCGAGGTATATTCCTTAATTGGTGAAGGGGTATTGTGCTCCCTGGGCGAGACTATGTGCGCAACTAAGCATGCGAAATGTTCAGGGTTTAGGTCCCCCATTCATGGACACCGCTGGGTTGCGAGGTCCCCCATTCATGGACACCGCTATATACTTGGGTCCCAAAGGGGGTTCCTGCATAGGTGTTCTCAGGTCTCAGTATACGTATGCTTTGCAGATTCCTTGACCCAGTGTTACTGCTGCGCACAGGCCTGTACAGCTTTTTCACTTGATTTTTGGTGCTGCCTCTGCTGCCAATACCAGGTTCAGAGAACGTAGCTGAGTAGCCACAAGCCGCCCTCCCCCAAAGCAAAGAACCCTATAAAGCCTCCCTAACCCTAAACCCTAAACTCTATAACTACTCAGAACTTGGTTCAACTGGCGTTAACCATTTTAAGCCATGCTTTCAAGCCTTAGAAGTGGAGTTATACGTTTTATTAGGGTCTAGGGTTTTAGGATTTAGGGTTTAGGGTTTATACATGAGTTGCTATCGATATTACGGTTACGAAGGGACTATTCAGGGTGAACGTGGAGGTCATTTGGTGGATTGGTATAGAACTAGTATATCAATGCCCTGCTTTATTCAGACGGGAAGCAATGACTGTAGCCCTAGAGCCTAGGTCCTAAAAAGTAGTATCCATTTCACGTTCCATGTTCTCGTCCATGTAATTTTCCAGTAGGTTTAGGGGTAGTATTGACTGTAGCTTGTATGTAGCCCATGTACGCCCTAAACCTTAGCCCTAAACCCTAATCCCTAAACCCCAAAGCCTGGCCTCAACCAGTCACAAGTAGGCACGAGCACCACTGCCAGGACCCTCCTTATACCCTTACATACGGGCATACGGTCCCAAACAGTGAGTATTTAGGGTATATAGAGATTAGATGGAGGGTTTAGGGTTTAGGGACCCGACGCATGGCATACTCAAAGACGCAACATGTTGCGTCTCTTTCAGGCACAGTTTGGGCTTAGGCTTTGAATTTCTAACCCCGCCAAACTGGCATGTACAACAATGCGAACCCGAAGGGTCCAAGGACCCAAATAATTAGGGTTTTCTACTATAATAATTATTGTATTTGGGCCCTAAAACCTTGTTGAAAGGGTCCAGGCACTTAATCATCATATGAGCTGTAGTTTAAACTTCTTAAAGGGGGCTATATAGGGGATTCGATAGGGGAGTATGATAGGGCTGATTAACGGGGATACTGGGATAACTATTACCAAATCCCAGGTACCTATTTATTGGGTGCTAGAGTCCTTAAGGCTTATGAGAAACAACACCCTTGGCCTTGACCCCTGCACCCCTCAAACCTGAAGGTCTGTCGAAAGCTGAAAAAGTCGCTGGTTCCATGTAACCGGCTCAGACATCAGATGCGTGCCACATTAGGGCCAGACGGCTTAGGGACAGAATGTAGGATTCAGGGTTCTATGCAAGCATTCCAGGCTTGGGCCCCAACTATGGTCAAGACCTTCGTAGAGAGTCTCGTGAATAGCATTCTAGAAAGGCACGGACTCATCCAAGCCGCGCATAGAACTCATGAATTTCGGCGAGGAGTGAAGGAATCAAGAGGCGTTGCACCGCAAGATCGGCTAGGTCTGGATTTCCTTGAGACAGGGTGTGCAGGGAGAGCCGTCTTGCTTACAGTCATCTACGCCCTCAACCCAAAGTTGTATACTTGCTGGATGCTGGGGTGTAGGGTTTAGGGTGCCAGTCATGGGTACAAGTAGGTCCAGGCCCGCTATAGGATGGTTTTAGAGTGTAGGGTCTATTGTAAGTGCGATGTCATATCTTCCCCAGGTAAGGGAGTTTGGTAGGTGGGTACCGCTTCAGTGTGACCACATAGTCAAGCTGTGCTAGTGTAGCAGTAATACTAATAAGAATAACAGTAATAGTAATAGTACTATACTCGTGGTAACAGTAATAGTAATGAACATGGTAGTAGTAACAGTAATAGTAATACGAGTAGTAATAGAAATAGTACTAGCTAACGACCTTGTCAGTCGCCTAAGCAAGTGCTTTCAGCCTTTCAACGTGGTAGCATACTTCTGCATGTATGGTGTTTACCAAACTAAGATGACCCTTTTCTGAGATGTGAGCTATAGTCTAAACTCCTAGTATCCCCCTTAATAAGGCTTAATTTAAGTAGTCCCCTACATAATCCCCTACATAATCCCCTATATAACCCCCTTGAAGGAGTTTAGACTCTTGCTGATATGCTGTCTTATGATGGGCCACTGCGTGCGTTGAATCTTCAGCTTGAAGTCGATTTCAGGGCAAACTGTCATGACCTATTTTTTGGGTTGTCGATGGACCTTGTTATCCACAAGCCTAGATTTTTTTTTGTTTTGTGTGTTTCTCCTCTGCTTTTAGGTGTTTTTTTTGGAACTTTTGAAGCTGAGCGCCTGGATTGCCAGCTGTGCGCGAACGCTTCCCAACTCAATGAGTGTATCGCATTTTTGCGTTGCGACTTGTGAGCCATGCTTTGATGCTTCCCACGATCATCCATGCTGCAGACATAATGACTCTTGTGTTCCAAGTGCATACGCTTACAAAGCAGCTGTTGCAGCACGCTCTCAAGACATGCTGTGTCCAACCCTACGGGTCCAAGGGCCCAAAGAGTAGGGCTGCAGGTCCCAAATACAATTCAGATTATAGTACCTAGGCCCTAATACCCCATCATTTGAGTCCTTGAACCCTTAGGGCAACAAAACGCCCCACAACACCTCCAACCCCTTACCTGGAGGTTCCCTGAACACAATTCGTAATTCTTGCTACTGTGTCTGTATTCCTAATAACCAGCTGAAGCCAGAAGTTCTGCCAGGATTCCAGGGAACTTAGACGTAATTATACAGACACATGGAATTCCCATAGCAAGATCAGCAACCCCAAAGACAAGTGGATGTTTCAATACATCAACGTCGCCACACATAATTTCTAAACTTCCAACCTTAATCCCTAACCCCTAAACCTTAATCCCTAGCCCTAAACCCTTAAACCCTAAACTCTAAATCTCAAGGACAGGCACCCCAGAACATGAAGGAATCCCCCAGTTTTCGGAAACCCAAAGCCCCAAAACAAACATGTAGGTATAGATTTCCACACATGAAGATAGATCTTCCTACATATCGTTGCAGAAACCCTACCTATGCCTAAATAAGCCGTAGATATGTCTATATGTATATATAAACCCTAAACCCTAAACCCATTTATATACACATATGTATATATATATATATCTGTCCCTAAAACCGCTTTATGGGCCCCTTGAAGGGACCCCGGGAAAGCAAGGCAAAAACCCCAGCGACATCAGCAAGTACTGCCAGGCTTTGTTGGGGGTTTAGGGTTTAACCTCTGGTCCGCAAAAAGGGAAGGAAGGAATCCTTCAAACTTACAGTAGCCCCTATATTGTCCCAGATGTTATAGTAGTTTCCTTTTTTCTTTCATTCCCTGCTAACCAGGCGTAAGTCTTCTAGCGGCTTTTTAGGTTAGATCTTTCAGATTCAAGGTTGTTCAGGGCTTAGCGTTTAGGGCGTAGTTTTCAGGAAGGATTTTTCTGAAGGGTTTATGCTTGAGAGCTTGGGATTGAAGATTTAGGGTCCAGGATCTAGAGTCCTTGCTTTATACAAGTGTGAAGTTTTGGCTTAAACATGTGAGGGTTGTTCTCAAGGTCCTTGCGAGATGCTTGGACGAGATGTAAACACGCAAAAAAAAATGGTACACACCCAAGCCCATGGGAGCTCGCCTGGACGGGACAAATCGGACTTCTGAAGCTCCCGACGCCTCAAAACCGCCGGTGTCGCCACGCATCGTGCTTTTGGGTGAGCATCCGTGCTAGAACCATATTAACATCCATCGCGCTTGCGTACAATGTCAGAACCGAAATCACATCCAGCCCGCCTGCATACGGCCTCCCAGAGCATCCATGTCAGACCCATAATCACATCCACCATGCCTGCGTACGGTTTCTTAGAGCATCCATGTCAGAACTACAGCAACTTCCACCCATTAGGCGTACGGTTTCGAACATGATCCATGCCAGAACCATAGTACATCCACCCACAGAGCATCCATGTCAGAACCATAATTTCCTCCAGAGTGCTTGTACGGTTTCCGAGAGCATCCATGCCGGAACCATAATGATATTCAACCCCAGAGCATCCATGTCAGAACCAGACTACCGTCCAGGGTGCCTGCGTACCGTTTCCCAGAGCATCCAGGACAGAACCATATTAACATCCGCCCCCAGGATAGGCCTCCTCGAAAGCTTGCAAGCAGAAGCGTCCTGGCGCTGCCCTCCAGAAGGAGCATGTGGTCACGACCGGTGGCGATAATAATGCCACAGAGAGCGAGGTCTCTGGCGCCAAGAACATGCTTGGCCTCTTCGCGACGCCCGAACGGGCAATCCGGGAAGCAGTTGGCAGGCTCCTTCCTGAGCCTCTAGAAAGACTCAAAGTCGCGCTTTGAGTGACAAGACTTACCAAGCACTTGGGCACGGGAAACGAAAGACAGCACTGCCAGTTGATTGATCCACTAGCGAAACTTACTTCACTGCCAGTTTGGAGGCTGGGCATTTCGAACGGCTATCTGGGGTCATGTAAATGGTGCTTACATGGGGCGCCTGAGGAACCTATATGTGTGGCTTTCTGGCTCCTACCTAAACCCCCAAAGTAGGTAAAATAATGGCCCAAATCCCCTAAATGTAGCCCAAAAGGCCATTATTCTACATACTTTGGGGGGTCCAGGTAGCACCATGAGCGTACATGAACCTGCTGGGTACACCCTCAATGCCGGAGCTAGGTTGCTGACAAAACCTTGCAGCAAGGCGCTCCATGTATGATTACGCCATGCAGCTTTGTTTTGTTTTTTTTTTGGGGATTTCACGTTGGAATATGCAAGTATGCTTATATATATATATATGTATGTGTATACTGTATGTAGTATTCACAGATTTGAAGATCCTTTTCTTGCAAATCTCTTAGATGGGATCCCGCACTGGCGCATACATTCGATGGCCATACTCCACAGGTCCTTCTTAAACCTCCTTCTATGCTACGGCTCCAGTATCCCCAAAATCGAATGCTGCTTGCGAGCCCCGAGTTACAACGACTCTGATTAGAATATCCTGTGCTGATACAGCACGAGCCCCATTTGTGTTGAACGGAGGCCGAAGCTGGTTTCCGTAATTTTCTTTACCTGGACCCCCAAAAGTATGTAAAATAATGGCCTTTAGGGTTATTATTATGGGTTTAGGGCTATTATTTTACATACTTTTGGGGTTTAGGTAGTTCGTATCAACAGCCACAAGCCCCTAGACTTGTTCGTTGTTCGTCGGGAATGGAGGTATGGATCCATGTGAGCCATAGTCTAAACTCTTTAATGGGGCTATGTAGGAGATTATATACGGGAGTATGATAGTGGTTATTAAGGGGGATACTAGGAGTTTAGGCTACAGCTCATGTAGCTGCCCCCTATAATGTAAACCTCAAAGACATATGTTGGTGTCCATGTGTTTTTCCATTGTTTTCATTGTCTAAACCCTAAACTATGTCGTGGTTACCATTTTGTTTCCATTCTGGGGCCTTAAATCCTAATCTTTGATGCCTCCCAACCCCAAACCCAATGTTGGGAGGCTCTTAGCGGTCTGGAGCATCCGCATCTATGCCGCTTCATTGAGGCACCCTCTCCACAGTTTACAGTCTAGGGGGTAGATTGCGTAAATAGGGGAACGTCAAAATACATCCCAAGTTACTAGGGCTTCCTATGGGCCCCGAATTTTTGGGTCCCCTAAAAGTCTACAGGCTTTGGGGCTTATGGTTTATGACAGAGAGTGTTTAACGATGCTGTAGACATTGGTGTACCCTAAACCTTAAAGTCTAAACCCTAGAACCTAAACCCTAAGCCCTAAACCCATCCGCCTGACTTGCAGCCCAGAGCTGCTAAGGTATAGTAAGCCCTTCATAAGAACAGGAAATCGGTGGGATAGTGGAAAATAAAATGGAAACTATCATAGTATGAAACTACCATTTAGGGCTGAGGGGAAAATAAAATGGAAACTACTATAACGGGTTATATAGAGGTATATATTGGGATCATGGAAAATGAGTGGAAACTATCATAGTATATTAGCGGAATTTTTGGATAATGGAAAATAACATGGAAACTACTATATTATATAGAGTTTAGGGTTTAGGGTTTGGTTATATAGGGGTATATGGGTTCTGTAGAGGTTATATTGGGATATTGGAAAATGTGATGGAAACAAAAGTATATTGGGGTAATATTGGGATAATGGAAAAGAAAATGGAAACTACTATATTGTTTGTCTGGCTGGGCAACTTAGTGTTGTAGGTGGGTACTGCTCCGCCGTCGAGAGAGGGGGGATTACTTGCTTCCTGCCGCGGCCACGAGTGCGATGTAAGAGCGCAACCAACATGGCAGACCATGTCGTAACATGGCCAAACCTCAAACCTTCAACCTTGAATCCGCGACCTTGATAACATTCCTAAACCATGAAACATCATGAAACCTAAACCCCAAACCCACAGCCCCGAATGGGCTCCCTGTAGCACTCCCATGGAGGATTAGATATGTACACCGTCACCAGTAGTATGAGACACAAACTGGTTTAGGGCTGGAGGGTTTTTAGAAAACTACAGATAAGACCCTACAGCTCAAGGTCTTTGGGGTCTAAGGCAAGGATAAGACCTGATTAGGCGATTGTACTAAGCATCCTTCGAAGGTACCTTTGTAAAGCCAACGGAAACTGGACTGGTAAGGGCACACAAGCATCCTTCAACGGGCAGCCCCTAGTTTGGGCTTATAATAGGTTTAGGGTTTAGGTTTTAGGGGTCCCCTTTAAGTAGATAGAATATGGCTTTGGGTATATTTTAGTAAGATCCCCATATACCCCATATTCTATTTACTTCAGGGGGACTACAATTACGAGGTCCCATGTAGGAGGGCTCTTGAAGTCGCATCCTTCCAGCCGTTACTTCTGGAAGAGTATTGGGTGTGATCTGATGTGTGTACCGCATTAAAACCAAACAAAGAATTAAAGGAAGCTAGTTGAGCCTTTTACGCACGCTTCGGATCTATCCTGAGCCTTCAGAACTTATTCTTACTGGTGCTTTGGGGGGGTGGGGTAGTAGATTTGGGAGAATCATCACAGGGGTCATTGAGATCATTATAGGGGTCCACTCTCCTGCTCCACTTAAGCACCCTAAACCCAAAACTAGCTTCCATCTTCTTTTCCACTCCCCCGACTCCCTTGAGCACGAACAAGGACTGGAATGTTAAAGGCCGAGATTTGGGTGAGGATCCTTGGGTCTTGGAAAAAAGGAATATATTCTGAATTTTCTTATATAGGGATAATATTCCCTTATTCATATTACGTAGGGAATATATTATATGCGGATTAAATTATCTGAGGCCTCCATACTATTCTGCTCCCAGTTCAGGGTTGAGAAGCTAGGGTACGCGAACAGCAGCAGGAGACGGCAAACGTCGTACTTCTCGTGTTTTTTGAGCATGTGCCCCTCAGACCAAGACATTTCTTACATGGACCCTGGCAGACGTACAGTGTAATCTTTCATTTGGGAAGTTTCCCTACGGGTCCAAGGACCCAAATAATAGGGTTTTAGGGCCCAAATACCATAATATTTATGGTATTTGGGCCCTAAAGCCATTATTTGGGTCCTTGGACCCTTAGGGTTTGGGATAGTAAC
>CAJNIZ010031779.1:37341-54933 GCA_905231905.1 Symbiodinium pilosum | reverse complement strand
CCCAAAATTAGGGATACCTTTTTGGGGGTCCCATAAGCAGGGCTATAGTATTTTGGGGCCTATATTACCCTAAGGGTCCAAGGACCCAAATAATAGGGGTTTAGGGCCCAAATACCATAATATTTATGGTATTTGGGCCCTAAAGCCATTATTTGGGTCCTTGGACCCTTAGGGTTTGGGATAGTAACCAGGACGGCTTTACTCTCCACGTTAACATGGAACCCCATGCCAGGTATGCCTTTTCGAAAATGGCAGCAATACATGCAGGGTCCCTTTCCAGGTTTCATGCTATTTTGGGAAGGGTAAGGTCTTGAGACTTCAAGGGGGCATGTCTGCAAAGCCGTCCCAAAACGTCGCGGCAACAACAGACGCGGCGCCAACTTCAAATCGTGAGTATTTACCCGCCCCAACAACTTCCATGAATTCCCCTGTGGCTCATCTCGATGAGACAAGACGGTTGTGAAAGTACGTTCCCTGCAAATCTTTGCGCACATACTTGGATGGTAGGTGGTAGTGGTAGTGGTAGTAGTAGTAGTAGTCGTCGTCGTCGTCGTCGTCGTCGTCGTCGTAGTAGCAGCAGCAGAAGTTTTTTTTTTTTGTTGTTGTTGTTGTTGTCGTTGCACGGTTGAACTTGATTTTCCGTGACGCACAATTTGCGCAGGATGACAACGGATAGTCAGAACCAGATGCAACCATCGTAATGCCTAATTATGCTGCACGTCACAGGCATGGTAGAGCACTTGGCCGCAGCTCGTTGCAAACGTGAGGGACCTCCAGGCAGTGTTACAGCTGCATGACCATCATACGCACGCCCCAACACATTCGACGTACAGAGTAATGACGTACAAAGTAATTAAGCGATATTCCCTCAGTTTCCTGTGCAGAGTTAGGAGAAATTTAGTATGTCTGTGATTCCGAGCCAGCATTGTTGTTCGGACCAGGAACAATTATAACAAGACATCTACGAGCTTGGTGAGGTTCTATGGGTGTTCTGCACAAGACAGACTAGTTCAACCCTGATGCAAACTTGGCCTAGCTTCTTCGAAGGCCTTCTATATTTCTATTCGGATCTCCTCGTGAATTCACCACATTAAAAGCACGACCCGCGCCCTGATTATGCGCAGGAACCCATTCTAACGTTTTGAGCTTGTAGTTTGCAATGGAAATGACTTGCGTACCATAGTCTCGCAATCGTTTGTCCAGCGCAGGAGACCAATCTTTGAAATCAGGTTTGCATCATGTCCTCTGTGATCAAATATGAAAATCCACGTTGGAAGCATTGTTGGTCAGAGTTTTTGCGCAAGTGGTTTAAGATTAAATGCCTCCGTCCAAGTGGCGTGCGGGTCTTGAGGATTTGGCTTATTCTGCGCAGCTTTAAATCAAACCTAGGTCCGGTCACGCTGCATACCAGTCCTCCTGAGGCTTTGAGTGCTCACATTATCCCGAGGATTTCCGACTTGCCAATTCGAAATTCTGGTAGTTGCAGAATGGCGCTTGCCCTTCCCTCAAGCCCTGCCTGAGACCAACCTGTACAAGAGGCTTTCGAGGACAGCACGTATGTTTACTTGATCTACGAGAGAGCACGGTTCTCAGCAGGTACCAAACCACGTGTTGTTCCGATAGTAGCTGGTCTGTGGATTGCGAAATGTGTTCGTCCAGGGTCTGGTGGGTGAAGTAAGGTATTTCATTGGCAAAGGAAGGCAGCTGGAGACCTTCCAGGGTTTGAGGTTGTCCATTTTGAGTCTGCATGTTTTCAGCCGGACCCAGGGAAATAAGTGATTATTGCTTAGAAAGCTGAGGTACTTTAGGATGTGGAGGTTTGCGGGTGATTGCTTAGGGACTAAAATGTGGAATGGTGTAGATTACACAGGCTCAGTTCTTGCTTGTTTGCTGTAGAGGAGTGTGTTTTGTGGGCCCAATTTTGAGGTCCCTGTAAGACAGACGTTGACAACTGTTTTAAAACAACAGAGGAGAAGGCCATTGACCAAGTCTTTTCTGATGTGTCATCCCAAGCGCCAAAAAAATAACCACTCGAGGCCTTAGAATAACCTCGGGAGTTGCATGAGGATTATATGCGGGTTATTCTGTTATTATTTGTAAAGAGGATCTGAGTTTCAGGTTGCCCCAAGTGCTTGGGCGTCGTATATGACAAGCTTCTGAAGTTTATGACTACTGTGGATTGCCTGGTGCATATTGTGTTTCTCCATCGGATAAACCTTAACACCCCAGTTGCCCATGTAGTGCACTATATGTTTTTTCACCCTATGTGAGTTTCTCAAAATAACCCCTACATAACCTTCAAAGGGACGTGTACAGCCTACTTATAATCCTTCCCCATCTGCAGGATACCCCAACTCGCCAAAACCCCACATGAAAATGCGTGCTATCCAAAGCCAGTAGCCTATTGTAACCTTATAAACCCCAAACTTTCAACCCTAAAACCCAAACTATGACTATAACCTTAAGCCCTGCTGAGGTATTTAAGCTCTCGGGTAGGCGTTTCTTTGCCGAGAAGATGGGAAGCCAGAAACATCTGCACATCTTCAACGTGCATATGAGCTATAGTCTAAACTCCTTGATGGGGTTAATATACGGGTTATTATAGGGGATGCCAGGAATGTAGGCTATGGCTCAGATGTTTGTGCCACAGAAGGAGCCCGGGAACATGCCCTGCAGTGTTGCTGCTGACAACGACAGAAGCGGCTGGGGTTAAGGTTTCGGGATAGGGGGGGGCCAGAAATACCCGTGTGTTTCAAGATAGCGTGACCTGGTTATCTTGCTTCAGAGTCATGATAGTAGTATTAGGGGTAGTTTTCATGGTAAGGACAGTCGGAAGAAATTGTGACAGATATAGTATAATATCATGTCGCCATGGGCCGTAGGCTGAGGACATACTCTGTATATCATACCAGAACGGCCACATCCCACCTAACCTTGCGCTCCTGAATCTGAAGGCACCTTAACTTGGGTTGTGTTTTGGGAAGTTGTTTCAGATTCTTTATTGTTTCCTAGAGGACCTTACCTTTCAACAGTTCTTCAAGGCCCCTGTGCACGCCCCAGTAAGATGGGATTTCTGTCCTACATGTTGTCCTATATGTTTTTTCAAGTTCAGGGTTTCAGGTTGAGGGGTTTGGCGAAATCCTAAACGCTAAATCATCCAAGCCCAACTTCCCCAGAAAAAATTGGGGGATAGCCTCAAGAGCCGAAGGGAAGCATCCCGTCCTGATGGATTCCTCCTTGGGCTTCACGTACCTAACTTGACACGTTAACCATATTTTGCGCCCTAAATCTTAAACTTTACACCTTAACCTTTAACCATTAAGATCTGAAGGCAAGCTTGCTTGAGGTTGCTCAAGCTAGTCCTGGTGTACTATCGTACAAGAACCATAGTCTAAACTCCTTAAAGGGGGGTATGTAGGGGATTTTATAGAGACTATTTTAGGGGTTACTAAGGGGGGTCCTAGGAGTTTAGACTTTGGGTCATGTATCTCTAGAGTCCCTAGGGCACCCCGAGGTCAAGAGGAGAAATTCCCCAAATGGGCTTCTTGTGATGATTGTTATGGCCAGTCACAGGCCCCTATGTAGTTTGTTTGTAGCTTTATGACAAGGGAACATTTTATGCCTGAACCCTGAACCCTAAACCCTAAATCCTTTTATGGGCATGGGGTTCGGTGGTCAGCATCTAGACCCTAAAAGGAACCCTAAACCCTTGACCCCTTAACCCTTAGCCCTTAACCCCAAAACCCTGAACCCTGAACCCTAGAGGCTGGAACCAAGACACTCTTCGAGCACATCCTGGAGCGTGCATCCTTGACCGAGGCTACCAGAGCTGATCAACTACCGGTTTTAAAGCTCATATGAGCCATAGTCTGAACTCTTCAAAATGGTGTTATATGGGGGTTTAATTGGGGACGACTATCAGGGATATTAAGGGGGATATTCGGAGTTCAATAAAGGTCTATATAGGGTCTATTTTCGGGCCATTATTATGCATTTGCGCTAAGCCCTAAAACCCTAAAAAGCAACACCCTAAACCCCTAAAAAACGACACCCTACATCTTAAACCCAAGGCCCTAAATCCGCAAACCCTACACCCTAACCCTGAACCCCAAACCCTTAACCCTAACCCAGCACATAACTCACGGATGAAGAGTTCCTGGACCCCCCAACTACCTGCTATAACGCACAAGTACCTACTTACAGACACAAGCCCTGATGAAGGGTACTTGGGTGTTCCTAATTTTTTTGCCAACAAAATAGTTGGTTGATCTTTGCACGAATAGTTTTGCAGTCGCAGTGCGCGGTGGGAAGTTGCTGTGCATACGAGGGTTACTAAGGGTATGGGGAGTTAGGGGTCCTTGAGGTAGCTTAGCATCGTAGTCACAGAATGTGGGGGCCTAAAGACTATGAATCTAGGGTTTGAATGTGGAGGCTGTGGGGGGGGGGGGACGATATTCTTAGTGCTATTTTTCAATTTATAATGGTAACCCGTGCAGGTTTCTCAAGTTGGGCCTCTTAGGGGCTGCAGCTGAATCTGGCATGCAGGGTGTTTGAAGAAACTACAGAATTGAGATGTAGGCTTCTGTGCACAGCGTTGATCAGCTTTCTTGTCGGGTGGCTGCTTTGGGGGCCAAACGCTACCTGGCAAGCGTTTCCGTGACAAGTCTCACTCCAGATTGCTCTCGATGGCCCTGAACAAATCCTAAACCTGAACCCAGATAGCTACGGCATGCCTCGCAGACCCTTCAAGAACGAAACTCATGAGTTTTACTAACGGCGTTGCGTTCTCACGACTTAGGTTTAGCAGGGAAGCCGGAGGTCTGAGAACGCCAACATCCCAAGGCCCTGACCCCCCAAACCCTGAACTTCCACACCCTGCGGGCTTAATGTAGACCCCGGATGACAAAAGCCCTTTCCCTTAACTTGGGTTGTAATAAGGATCCTAATATTCAGGCCTTTAAAAGGAGGGGGTTTATAAATGGTAGTTTCCCAAAATAAGGGGACCCCAATATAGACCCCAATATACTACAGTCCTTATTATGGAGACCCCCAAAAGGGTACCCCTACTTTCAGGAAACGACCAAATCATGGGTCCCCATCAGGGCTTGGGATTTTGGGCTTCAGAAGTGTTGGCAGGAAGAGGCAGCGGACTACTTGCGGCAGGCCTGGGGACCTGGGTTCAGGGTTCAGGGATGCAGGGTTTGGGGTTAAGGTTTAGGATGGTTTCGGCTTCTGCTTTTGAAGCCCTAGAATCCTGTATAAACAAGCCCTGAACCCTGGCGGTTTCGACGCGTGGCTGTTTTTGGGCCGGCGGTTAGTATTTTTTTTCCATGAGACTGATTGCCATGGCCCCCCAAAATATGCAGTCCCCCAAGCCATTATCCACGTCAAACATGCCATACTACTCTTCAACAATTCCTAGTAGCTTGAGTAGCTTGATATCGTGAAGGAAGATTCACTGGGATGCCCACAGGCAGCCCATGGCAGCCCCATGGATATTGGCGCGGCCGTGCCACAACTTTCATGTCCTACGTGGACAATAAGGTCTGGTTACCCAGACCCCCTAAAGGATCCAAAAAATGGAACCCCTTCATAATCCCCTAGGTTCCCCAATGTAGTAATGGAGCTATTTTGGGGGGTTCTATTTGTTGGATCCTTTAGGGAATTTGGGTAACAAAGTCCGGCCCTGAATGGTACTTTGAGGGTCATGGTGACTTGGTAGATAGGTTAATCGTTAGGATACGTAGGGGAATTATTTTAGCTGTCAAGCATTATAAGTGATAAGTTAAAAGTCTACTTACTTGCCAAGTCCTCTTGACCCTCGAAGTATGTATGCTTGCTCGAGTTTCTGGTTGCTTCGTTCGTGGCATGCATGTCTTAGCCGCGCTGGACACGATTGGACTGTTTCTGTTGTTCTCCGGATTTGCTATTGAGAGAAGGTTGGGGATACCGCAAGCCCAAATGGACTAACTGATAAATTGGCTAGGTAGCACAACACGTCAAGTTAGAACATAGCCCCAAAAGTCACAATGCTTTCTCAGTAGTTCACACTCTTTCGTAGTATACCTACCTAGCAAGCTGGATCCACAAAACCAAGGGAGAAGGCTATGTCCGACATGATGACACGACTGCGGCGATTGATCGGATGTCCTTTGGATACAGAATCCTTCATGCCCTTGCCAGGATAGGTTGGTTGTATGCATCGTTACAAAGCATGACCCAGAAGCACACTTCATATCCTCCCATCCCAAAAAACGAAGAGAAAAACACAGAAAAACAAAACACACACACACACACACACACAAACACACACACAAACTTTCCCTCTCGCCCTATATTTGTGTGTAGTATATATATATACATGTATATATAAGCCTGAGGATGGGGGGCAAAGACATCCCTTTGTACTCCTCATCATGAAGTTATTGTAGAATATGCCTCGCGAAAATCTCATACTGTTTTAAGCCCAAGTCCGAAATCCTGCGACCTTTCTTTCTTTTGGATTAGAACCCAACCGGCTAACCCTTAGCCCTACAAGACAAAGCCGCTAGGAGCATGTAGAGATCACACAGGGACGCTACTGCAAGAAGCCTAAATAATTGCCAGAATTATACTTCTAGACTTCTTACAGAACCCGGGTATATGTTATCTGAAATAGGTCTCAACATGATGTGTTGCTAATTATTTAGGCTCCTGCGTTAGGATGCTACCGTTTAGGGTTGACTTAATACAGCAGGCTGCCATGGCCCTCTCCGTGGCCCATTCGCAGGCGCAAGTGAAACCTGCGGCTAGAGTTTACCGGTTTTGGGGTGATATAAGCGTTTAGGGTTTAGGGAAGATAAATGTCATACATTTGCCCTCAAGTCGTAATGTGCGTGTAGCACATTGTATAAAAACTTTTTTTGAGCCTATCATGAAACCCCTGAGCCGAAAACCTTCCCAGCAGCCACTACTTCTATATGTTGCGGCGTTAAGATGAGCTGCTGCTTTGAGGGTTACCCCTACCAGCAGTTTTGATAGTAACAACCAACACTGATTTAGGGTTTAGGGTTTCGGATTAATTTGTAGGCATAACCCAAAAGGCTATGCACCCTAGGAGTTATAGGTGAGGATGAGTAATTACTTATCATGCGAACTCGCAGGTATACATCATAATACTGCACGCACTTCGGGGTACGAGTGGGGTACGAGTGGGGTTTACAGCAAGTATCTTGTTTTTCACGCCGCGAGGGAAAACCCTAAACCCCTTTGGCAAAATGGCCTTGATTGTCACAAGATTCCCGGCCGGAGTTTTATGAAATTCCTCTCCCAAAGCTTCCATGTAGCCATGTAGTATATACCTGGGGCCTGAAGCATGTATAAGGGAAACTCTTGAGCCCTAAGTATAAATTATTTCCCTACATGGACCCTTTGGGTCTAGACTGCCTGGCAATCTCCCAGGTAGTCGTGCACAAATACCCCAGTGTTTCATCATGCTAGACACTTGAGCCATAATCTAAACTCCTTAAAGGGGATTATATAGGGATTTTATATATATATATGGGACTATTATAGGAGCTATTGAGGTGGATACTAGGAGTTTAGACTATGGCTCACTTCAAAAATGCACTACACAACCTCTATTTGTCTGCGTGTATGTACACGCGCAGGCACTCTCCGTCTTATGACCATGCTCAGAGACATAGGTGTCTCAACATTGTGTTAGCCAAATCATGATCTCCCGGAACATTCACGCCCGGTCCCTGAGGTACACAGTTTTGCGCAGAGAACCCTTGTGAATTTTTGAATGCATCTTTATAGGAGGTTTTCCAAAAACCCGGGCCCTTTTGGTTTGCAATCAGAATAAAATGTATCTTACCGCATGACATTGTGGTCTATGGAGAAATTCAATCCCCGGACAGGGCATTGTCCATGGGCGGCTATCTCCCAAGGCTCTCATCATTGATGCCGGGGCGCCTGGAAGAGAACACTGTCAAAGCACAAATGCTGGCAAAGGGAAATCTGATGACATGGTATGTTTTCCTTTAAAGGTTCTCAAGGTTGGAGAATACATTAGGAGGACCCCCCACCCTGTAATAGTGGTATAATAGGAATATAAGAGGACCTTAATATAATCCCTATTATCCCATATAGCCACTATTACTGGGTGGGGGGTCCACCTAAAGGATACATGTGTTCTGCAAGCTACGCCAAGGTTAGTGGTTCATGTATGGAGGCGTAGGGGACATGTGGGATGACCAGTAGACTTGCTGACCAGAAATCTGTATGAAGAAGCTACATGCTTTGGAATGTGTAGGGCTCCGCGGCCTCCCCAGTTCTGCTGAAGTTTTCGAAAACATAGACTCCGGTATGAGGAGTTGTTCAAGGCTTTTGTGTGCAACGATTTTTGGCGGTATGGACTTTAGGTAAAGAATGGGACGGTTTCCCCCAAATTACAGGCCCACCCTTGGGCTGCACGGATACAGGGTCACCATTGCATATGTTTTGCTTTGACTTAATTATCTACACCCGAAATGATCACATGAATACGATTCCCGAGTACCAGACATTCCAAGCGCACTGATTTTAACGGTGCCCTCAGAATATACTCCGCTACCATATGAGCTTTAGTCTAAACTCCTAGTATGCCCCATAATAACCCTTATACTTATACTAGTCCTCTATATAGTCCCCTATATAAGCCCCCTGTAAGGTTGCATTAGAGTGCATATAGAGCAGTCAGTATTCAGCAAGGTGCGGATGTGTTCATAGCAGGGCGATGGGAATATTTGTTGCCAGCCTGTATGGGACGGAGGAGTTTGGGGCAAGCAATTTTCACTTTAAGCCCTCGAAGTTTTCACCTGATCCCGAACCCTACCCTAAACCCTAAACCCTAAATGGTAGTTTCTAAATTCTTTTCCAGCATCCCAATAAATGACTCTAAACCCTAAATGGTAGTTTCCAATTTACTTTCCATTCTCCCAATAAGTAACCCTAGACCCAAAACCCTAAATGGTAGTTTCCTTGTTCTTCTCCAGTATCCCAATATATCACCCTAAACCCTAAACCCTAAATGGTTTTTCCATATTCTTCTCCAGTATCCAATATATCACCTTCAACCCTAAACCCTGAACGGTACTTTCCATTTTCTGTTCCATTATCCCAATAAGTAGCCCTAGACCTTAAACGCTAAATGGTAGTATGCATGATTTTTTCCAGTATCCCAATAAGTAACCCTAAATGGTAGTTTCCATGTTCTTGTCCATTATCCCTTGAAGGCATTTGTCCATTCTCCCAATAAGTAACCCTAAATGGTAGTTTCCATGTTCTTGTCCATTATCCCTTCAAGGCATCGGAAATGCGGCCTCTATGGCTGACGTAGACCTTAGACAGGTTTTTTTTCATTCCCAAGCCTTGAGATCCAATGACTTTATCCCTATTATGTAAACCCCCCCTTAAGGGTTTAGTCTAAACTCCTTAAGGCGGGTTATATAAGGGATTATATTTTGGCGAGTCTTATAGGATTATAGAGGTTATTAAGGGGGAAACTATGAGTTTTGACTAAATTTACCCTAGGGCATCCAGATGCCTAAATAAAAGGCTACTGGGCTATGTGACTATAGGGCATATAGAACCCAGAACCCAGTATTTAGGTAACTGGGGCCCAAGGGGCTTCTGTCTCAGAATGATTTTGGGGATTTACGGGGTTTGGTTTGCAGCCCCCGTGTTGTCACGGATTCAGTTGGCAAGAAGATGAAGCCCGTATTCGGTCTGCCTTAGCTGGGTCCCCTTGAAACTTACTTCTCCCAACTTTCCTAAAAGCCCGAACAGTTGGAGGGCCTGTTCTCACCCGTCTTGTGCCCTAATCCAATCCAGTCTTAAGTGTTGGTGCATTCTGGTTTCTCCACTGTTAAACCGCATCTTTTCCAATGCAGGTGTCAGGACCACATGGGTTTACCTCAAAACAGGTATTTCCTTCATGCCGCCGCAAAAGATAAATCTACAGGGCTACGGAACCTCAAAGTTACGCATGCGCCCAATACCATAATGATCAGAATCTTCCCTAAGGAGGAAGATGCGGCCGAGGAGGACGCTGAAACAATGATTTGGAGGTTCAGAGGTTTCTCGAAAACTGGGGCCCTCAGGGGGTTCAATACAGGTTATGCAGCGATTACCTGTGCCTGAAGGCATATTCACACCCAGCGAGGAATTAACGTCGTAGGGTGTTGGGTCTAAGATTTGGAAGTACAGGGTAGTTGTAAAGAAGCCATGAAGAGTTTGAGGGATTTGTTTGGTTTAGGCTTTGGGAGTAGTTTGAACTTATATCCTGATGATAAGTCCGCTTGTCCTGTAGATAGACATAGTCCGGCTCTAACCGCAGGTATACAGGATTATACTTTCCAGCCCGTTTAGAATCTCAGTTTTCAGGTCATTTCAGAGGCACTTGAAGCTACCTAAGCGTTGAAGCCCAAGCAAGCCCTACGGATGTGTGCTCCTTGGCATGGAGGACTGCGACGTTCAAATCAAGATTTGCGATATTGGCCAGGTGGGATCTGTAGGAGATGCGGGTTCTGGAATAATGTTCGTTCTTGCTTGCTACAGACCCTAAACCGCGCCTTACCTTCCAAAAGCAAGCGCATCCCCGAGCACCCTGAACCCTAAATTAGGCTTTCGGGTTTGGGGTCTTAGGGTAGTGAAAATCATGGTTACTACCCCTAAACCCTAAACCATAAACTCTACGACAGCTGGATTTGTTCCCAGAATGCCTCACAAACATAGAAAATAAACGAGAAAACCCTAAGCCCTATACCCTGGGTTTTAGGGTTTAGGGTTAGATTGTGTGCTTCCTAGGCCTGATCTTCAGAATCGGGGTCTATGGGTTGTAGGGCTATTTAGGGTTTAAGCTTGAGGAGGAGCGAAATAACGCAGAATGACGTGGAAACTGAGTTGCAACACGATTTCAAAAACACTGAGCTTACTAACACGGGGGTCTATACAGGATCTACGTAGGTAGGAAAAATCCCAAGTTGGAGCTAGGAAGCACCTCTAGTCTGCTGTACGTTTCGGTATATGATGCAACACTCGCGTTTCCTGTGGTGCCTACCTAGCTAGGGATGTGCGGAAGATGATTTGGATGCTGTGCTTAGCCTGAGCACTCAATAAACATCTAATGATAAATTCGTAGGATTGTTCCCGGAAGATGGAGACTGCTTTTAGAGTAGGATCTCGGGATCCTGGTTAGGGTTAAGGGTTTCCACTTTACAGTATGCCTGAAACCCTAAACTCTAAACCTTTAGCACTGTGGCCCAGACGAGTCGGCCCAGACTGTGCGCAGGCTTCACTAGAGGGAGAAGCTTGGTTGGGAGGGCTGGTTCCCAGTGCCAGACCCACGGTGTTAATCTCACTGTCCCTAGGGCTTCAAGGGTTTAGGGTTTAGGAACTAGGAATTAGGGCTTAGGCTTAGGGTTGAGGAATTAGGGGGTACGGGTGTAGGGTTTGGGGGTGTTACATTTTGATAAAGATAGGGGTTTTAGAGGTAAGGGGTTTAAAGGTTTAGGGGGGTTACGTTGTCGATAAAAGCCTGGTTGCCCATCTAGTGGGTCATTGTTCCCCGTCCCCTAAACTCAGATGTATAGTAGCTGCAACCCCAGGAACCTACCATTCATACCTGGGCTGTTGGCGAATATCACGTATGCAAAATGAACCCATCTACTAATGTAGACCCGGGATTAGTAATGAATAGCCCCCTCCCCTTAACAGGGATAATAATATGTAGGGGTCCTAGTATTAAGGCCCTTACAAGGAAGGGGTTAATCACAGGTCTACATTAGACACCACTTGTGAAGACCAAAAGCTCTAGGCAGGCCCTTACCCTCGGCATTGGACGCCCACTTCCAAACCCCGCCCACTTCCAAACCCCAACCCCACACCAGGCAGGTTAAGGGTCTAAGTTTCACGGTTTAGGGTCTAGGGACCCCTGGAGGTATAAAGGAATAAATGGAAATGTGTTGTGGTCTCTGTGAGAGGCACCATTTTGAAATACGCTCACATCACACGTAAAAGGCAAAAATGGACTGCAAAGCCTAGCCTAAACCCTATCAATCCTGAACCCTAAGCGCTAGGTTTTAGGGTTTAGGGTCCTATGAACCCTAGACCCTATCAATCCTACGTGCTGAAGACTCCTTCTGGCCTCAGGGCTTTGTGCTGCGGCCTCCACTCTTCTCCACTGAAGAGACAAAGAAGGCCTCCTCTTCAAACCCTAAGCCCTCAACCCTAAGCCCTAAACCCTAAGCCCTAAACCCTAAGACCTAAAGCCTGAGCCCTAAGCGCTAAATCGCCCCTAGGACCATCATGGACTTGTTAGAGGAAGGTTTGCGTTTCGAGGGCGAAGGTTTGGGATTTCACTACGCCTCAGTGTAGGGCTAGGGTTCGGGGTTTCGAGCTGTTTGGGATTTGAAAGGGTCGGGGGTGTGAGGATTTTGGACACTACCACATGACTATACTCTAACCTCCTTCAAAGGGGTTATAGTGGATTCTATAGGGCGCTACTATCAGAGTTATTAGGGGGGATACTAGGAGTTTAGACTATACCTCACATGCACAGTGACACTGAATGCGCTGCAGAAGTCAGCCTTTCAAGTATCTCGATCCTCGTGGTTCCTACATGTTGCAGGGATCTGCCGGGGTTGCCAAGACTTGTAAGTCTTGGTTTATTTAAGGTCCTTGTGATACAGGTCAGAGTATTGGGGCGTAAAAATGCGAGGGCCCCGGAATCTGTGGAAATACCCCGTGATCGGGGTGCGGGGTCGATATCTCCAGCAGTCTTCGCAAGATTTCGAAGAGCATAGAGACTTTGTTAGGAACAAACCGCGCTCCCTATAAGATTGAACACGCACCTCACCTAACCCTGGCATGCGCTGGTTGTCATAGGATCCTCCAGGAAAGCCTGATATCCTTCTAGGTATAAATAACTACAAGGAACCCCGTGGATTACCCTGTCATCCAGGAAGGACCCCAATGTGGCGCTACGATGCGCTACTCAGAGACCCTCCACCCTATTTGACGACATGAAGCCCTGAACCCCTAAACCCTTTAAACCCTAAACCTTACATGGAGAGGAGTTGGAGCTGGAGCACTATGCCTGCTCTCCGGAGTACATCCAAAAGGACCTGAGAGCTTGAGAGGTTTTAGGGTTTAGGGTTTATAGCACGCGCGGTTGAAGCGCTCGCGCACAGCGGCAGCAGTGCGGCGAGCACAGTCCTGTCCTGGATGACCAGAAGTCGGCGGAACACTGACATCAAAGAGGGCAACGGGTTACGCCCGCAGCTGCCTTCCTTACAGAGTCCGCCAGGAACAGTAACACAAACACCAGAAGATATGAGCCGGTTACGCCACTGTTCCCACCTCGCTGGACAGATGCCAGCAGCGGAAACGACAAGAACATCAACACTACTCTGTATGTGCAGCCAACCTGATGTGGCCCACACTCAAAACTGAAATGAACAAACGGAAGGGAAAAACACAAACCGTGTGCAGACCTGTGGCTGAAGCTGGCCGTTCAGAAGTAAAAGCAATGGAGATGATCCTGGAGTGGCAGCTGCGAATGTCCATAACATGGCCTTGGGATCTGAGCTCGAACTCGCTGAGGAGCACGACAAACGTGACCCTGCATGCAATTGTGAAATTCAAGTCAAGCACGTGGTTCTTCACATGTTGGGTTCCCGTCAACCTGAATTTGCTTTCACGGAGGTCAATGCCGAAGACCTGAACGGATAGGCTGCAGGGCAAGAGGGCCACCACGCCCAGCAGCCCGATCATCATGTCAGCACCAGTTAGGGCACAGTGCTTGTAAGCAGCAGCACCAACTCCAAACTTGTCGGACTTCTGACCACCAAAGAAGAGCCATAGTAACCGCATCATGTTAACGTATGCCACCACGCGGCTAGCAAGCATCCTCTCTGTCACGGCTGTGACCGCAAGCAACGTCGCAGTGGAATAAACAAACAAGTTGGAGACAGTTGACCACCAATG
Source organism: Symbiodinium pilosum (assembly GCA_905231905.1). Lineage (NCBI taxonomy): Eukaryota > Dinophyceae > Suessiales > Symbiodiniaceae > Symbiodinium > Symbiodinium pilosum. The sequence goes on along the minus strand of CAJNIZ010031779.1, from coordinate 40,923 downwards.
TTCTCCAAATGCATACGTTCCAGAGGTTGTACTGCCACCAGTCTCGCGAACAGTTGCAGTAGCCAAACGTACTTTGTCAACATACAACAGAGAATGCCCCTGTACGGCGGCAGTCCAGACAGAATGCCAGCATTCTTGCTTGCAAGAACCTTCAACCCATTTCAGAGAGGGCTTAGACTGTTTGATTGCCACATCACAAGTACACCGAGTGCACATGTCGGTCTGCAACGAAGCATCGCGATGTCTCAACGCTTCACGACACAGAGCAAGGCCTGCGCATATGAGTAGTATTTTATTTGGGGATACTGTGGTACCCATTATAGAGTAAGACTATATCCTCCTTTTGGGTATAGTATTTTCTATAGGGAATACTATCTTACTAGGTTCAACCACCAAAAAATATACTACTCATATGTCTGTTTGAATGAGCACCGTCTGGCTGCTTCTTGTCGTCAAGCCCACGCGAGGCACGTTACCTGACAGCATGGCAATCCCCCGGCGATTAGTAGTAAACAGCTCCACCACTGGAAGGGGCATGGGCCAGAGCTCTAAGGTTTCGGGTTTAGGGTTTAGGGAGGGTTTGGGGCTCAGGGTGCAGCGTTCAGGGTGCAGGAGTTTTGGTAGAAAACGGAAAAGGGCGAATCTTTGGTGAATGGTGATGCAGACCGGGCTTGTGTTCAATGCAGTGTTTGGGAGCTTGCCAACCTCAACCTCAAGACTCTGTTCCCAAACTAGCATGTAACCCCGCGAGACAGAGTGCCCTCTGAAGACGGCGGTCGTTTTCGCTGAAAGCTCTCTTGCATGTTCCCATTGGCAAGAGCATGTTGGCGCGCAGCATGGGACGCCAGTGAAAGTCGCACATGAAGACCATCAGAACTTCTTTCAGAATCTGATAGCAACACACATCCTGCTTCTGAACGCCAAACCCTAAACCCTGAAAGCCCGAGAGGGACGATACTTGAAGCTTGCTCCTGGCTTAACATCATAAACCCAAACCCTAAACATACAGGCTAGGAGAGAAATAAATCGCCAATCGCTCCATGTAGTAGTCCCTATGCCCTGTTTTCCTCAAGTGTGTCAGGAGCTTATCCTTGATGGCAAGTTAGAGTTGCCTCGCCACGCCGAGAAGAATGACATTTGGGCGTCGGATGGCCTAGTGGTTGATGGTGGGTTAGGGTAAAAGGGTAACCTACAGCATCCTACGTATCCAACGTTCTGTAGGATTCTGGTAAGTACAGTAGTTCAAGGACCTCGAAGAGCCCTGAAGACGTTGTAAGTATCGTCCATTGAGCTTGATGATATGGTCAGCGGTATCTCACCAATTCCTAGGGCTCATTTTCCCCACCCGTTTAGCTCTAAACCCTCCAAACCCAACCACACAAATGTGTCTTACCCCAATTCCTAGCGCTCTAGACCCTCCATACCCAAACATGCAAACCTTTAGCTGCGAATTCGGTTCTAGGCTTGGCATGGTCTTCTTCCACATGCTGCGACTTGGCTGCATCATTCAGTTTACAATGTTTAGGGTTTTGAGGGTTTAAGGGTTTGATGATGTTTTGAGGCTGGGGTGTAGTGAGTAGGGTGTAGGGCTTTTCCATCGAGTGTGCTTCGGCCACACAAGACTATAATCCTGGTAATGGGCATCGCAGGAAGAGAGCCTTAACTTTTTCAAAATCCCTAGTGTCACGCTCTGAACAGCACGTGCAGACCGCTTCGGGGCACCAAACCTGGGCATCTATTGCGCTTCACTCCGGCACTTACTTTTGCTTAGTTTAGGGTTAGAATACAGGGTTCAGATAAGTGCATAAGCCTCCTAGACAGGAAATAAGTCTTTAGTCGGGCCATCGGCAGTACAACACACTGATGACAATAATGTACGTTCGGCTGGATGTTTGTCTTCTGCAGTCCAAGAAGAGCCTATAAGGCACCCTAAACCCTATTCCTTCGACCAAGTTCCCTTTCAGACCCTAAGCTTGAACTTTTGATATTAGTGGGTGGCTGGCTTTATGGACTGGTTGTCAGATGTGACCACATTATGCTGAACAAATAGCAGTGCATGCATTACCAAGCAACTGCCTGCTGTTTTGGGCAGGCAAGTTAAGACCAGTTGCAACCCATGAAGCTCCAAGCATCCACAATATCAGCAATAACTTTCCACACCGATGCCTGTAGCTTGATAGACACTCCTGATGCGGGGAGGTAGTTTGATTGGCGCACGGTTCATGCCCCTCTCACTACCCCGGCCACCGGTATTATACTAGTCCTCTTCCTCCTACGTGCAAATCCTCCCCGTCCTGTCGCTGCTGCTACATCTACCACTACCATTACCACAACCGCCGCCGCCTTTATGTTCCCTGATTACGCGTAGATGGCCTATGTTAGTCTTTGGGTGGACAGATTGATTTTGAAAATCCCCCTGGTTCACGGCTGTGGATATCAATCTCCAGCGCACATCTGCAGCGCGTGTTACTGTGATTCGCATTGCGAACACGGGGAGCATCTTCAATCATCGCCTCAGAAAATCAATGGCAACAACTCTTTGTTGTGTTCCTTACCTATGTCTACGCCGGCAAGCGCAGTCTTGAAGATCACGCCCGCGAGCTGCGAGCACCTCGGGATAAGTCCAAGTAGGTAGTACAGGGTGGTGATCAGCGAATCTGCAATTTCCTCGTGCACCGACGATCACAATGGTGCAATGCAGAAGCCTGAACAATTGCCACCATTATTCCCTTTGAACCCTTCTGGCCCTGACCTTCAACCTTTCAACCCATATGTAATCTCTTTTACCATTTCATTTTATTTGAGCTTCACCCGAATCATTCTATTTGCTTGGGCTCCTGTATGCCTAACCCGAGAACGCAGCTACTTAGACCGCTTCATTAGATGACACGGTGTAAGTCTGACCGGAGCATTCACCTCACACATTTCACCGTACACTTCAACATCCTAAATCTTGAAACCTGAGCTCCTAAACCCAAAACGCCGAATCCTCTCTGAACCTTACGCCCCATTCGATATGAACCAAAAGCCCGGAACACATTGGCATTCTATTGAAGCTTAAACCAAGAAGTCTGCGCACTGGACGGAGGCTTTATCACTAAACCCTACAAGTACTGTTGAAGCTTATTAAAACCCAAAACTATCAACCCGAAACTCCAAACCTCCAACCAAACCCACAACTCGCAACCCTAAACCCCACTGAAACCCTGAACGGTCCACCCTAAGCCCCTATTGATGCCCAAAAGTCTCAACCCAAAACCCTCAACTCTATCTGATCCAAGGTCCGGAACACTCCCGTTTCAGGCTGGACGCGGGAAGAAGAGACATGTGATGCTCGTATAAAGAACCCAAAGGGATAGGGGTTTAGGGTTCCGGGTCGGGATATAGCACTTAGGGCCCAGAGGGTTTCCCATATACCTACGTGGGGCCCAGGTATATACTAGCTACATAGACTCTTTGGGAAAATAGCATCACCAATTTGTTGCATCTAGAGTTGAATAGCCCAGTAAATGATGCTGTCAAGGTCCTTAAGCCCCATACGAGCCGTAAACCCTAAACTCTAAACCTCTAAACCTCTAAACC
>CAJNIZ010031779.1:21143-37294 GCA_905231905.1 Symbiodinium pilosum | reverse complement strand
CTAAACCCTAAACCCCTAAACGTTACATGAGCTGTAGTCTAAACTCCTTAAAGGGGAATATGTAGGGGGTTATATAGGGGACTACTATAGGGGTTATTAAGGGGAATACTAGGAGTTTAGACAGTAGCTCACATGACTAGAATCGCTTGTAGTCCAGCCTTGCTTCTAGATTCCGTCTGCCAGCATTTAACTCCCTAAGGGTCCAAGGACCCAAAAAACAGGGTCCCTTTAAAGGGGGTTATAGGGGGATATATAGGGATATATTAGGGGACTAGATGTAGGGATATATAGGACCCAAGTAATAGGGTTTGAGGTCCCAAATACCATTAATATTGTGGTATTTGGGCCCTAAAACCCTATTATTTGAGTCCTTGGACCCTTAGGGATTGTTTCTTACCGCCCCAATCTTCACAAGGACTTGATGTCTTTAGGATTTAGGGTATGGAGTCCCCCTTAAGTAGATAGAACATGGGGTATATGGGGATCTTAGTATCATATACCCAAAGCCATATTCTATCTACTTAAGGGGGACTATAACCCTAAACCCTAAATTCTATCTACTTGAGGGGGACTACAACTCTAAATCCTAAAGCCTAAACCCTTAATCCTTTTTTTTTTCAGTTCAGGGGGGACTATAGGGCTTAGGATTCCTATTGCCATTGCCATAGGAATCCAAGAGGGACCAGGTGCCGAATAGTCTAAGAAATGCTGGGGAAGGTGGGTTAGAGTCTGCGAGGCACCAAGTTCTGGCTCTGTTGGCAAAGATTAGGATTTAAGGTTTAGGGTATAGGGCTTAGGGTTTAGGGTTTAGGATTTAGAGTTTAGGGTGGTGGCCCCCCCACCAAGTTTTCCTCCAGAATCTTCAGCTTGAATCTGAAGGGCCGAAAGGCAGAAGAGGCTCTGTGCCTGCCGTCTAAGACGAAGAGTCCAAGTCCTTGTCCAAAGCTCTACCTGGACCCCCAAAGTATGTAGAATAATAGCCTTTTGGGCTATATTTAGGGGATTTGGGCCATTGTTTTACCTACTTTGGGAGTTTAGGTAAACCTTATAGTCCCGACAACAATCAGTTTCGTAATCTTGCTCAAGGTCATAATAAGAATACGTCGAGGGTTCGGAGACCTCTCAGCTTCATTTCCCTACTTCGTGGCTTTAAACATGTTACTGGGAGTTAGGGGTTTTAGGCTTTGGGTTTGGTTCGTTAAAAGGGCTTCACAACCCCCCAAGGTGATGTTTACTGGGGTCATAGGCCTTTAAGCCCGAAATCCGCAGATATCCGCAGATAACGCCTTTGGCTGCAAAAACCTTAAACCCTGAACCTAGACCCTAAACCCTGACTCCGAAACCCTAAACCATGAACCTAAGCCCTGAACCCTAAACCCTAGCCTTTGGCTGTAGGCATCGTCGAGAGCAGAGGTTAAGGCTTGCGTGGAGTGGCTTGGCATTCACAGGGTAGGCTGTCCCTGTAAGGGTTTAGGGTTTCAGAATGTGAGTTTAGGGAGTAGGGATTAGGGTCGAGGGATGAGGGTTCAAGGGTTTAGGGTTCAAGGTCTAGGGTTAAAGCTTCAGGGTTCGGGGAATAGGGCTTAGGGAATCCCATGAACCTTTCAAAACTCCCTTGACCCCTTCAGGGATTACGGCTTAGGGAAGCCCATGAACCTTTGGAAATCACTTGCCCCCCTTCGGGTCAGTGTACCCCACAAGGATCTGGCAAAGTCTCATATCAAGGATCTCAAGATAAGGTATCAACCTGTAGAGATGAGGGCTGAATCAAGGATTTCATCCTTCTTTGAAAACATAGACATAAACCCTAAATCTTAACCGCGTGATACGCAGAATCTAAGCTTGCTTAGGGAGGCTGTGAGAGAGTAGAGAGTACACGCCAAGCGTTGTTGAAAAGTCATGCATCTCACGATGTGAGAACTGTTTAAACACCATTGGGCCTTATGTGGCAAAATCAGGGATCTCTTCTGCGGACGGTCCCAAAGTTTGCAAAGTGTCCAGATGGGAGTTCTCAACACAGACACCGGTGTAATATCCCATACGGATCCTCATATTTATCCCCTTTCAGCTCTAAAGCCCTGAGCCCTCAACTCTAGATTCTAAATTGAGTTCCCAAGGGTGAGCCTTCTGAGAGACACACTATACTCTAAATCCCCAACCCTAAGTTCTAATCCTAGAATGAGGCCAGCTCCTGAGTGAGACTGGCCGCAGCCGAATGCGTTCAGCGAGTTGGCTCCGAGATCGTGTGGCATCACGACCAGGAGCCTTCAGCACAGCCTGTAGGTGCTGGCGCCGAATCACGATGCTTCCGTAGTAACTCCAAACATTAGGATCAGGCGCCCCGATGTGCCAGGACCTTGAGAGGCCTTGGGAGGCTGGTGGGACTTCGGAGGCCAAATTGTTGGCCTTCCCAAAAACCGTAGCCAGCAGCACCTGTCAGTCCTCCAAAGCGGTCCCGAGTACCACGATGTGATGAGCAAGTTGCACAGCCAAACCATTCGCCAGTTCGTGTTGGAAGCATGCATCGGTATGTGGCCCTGAGCCTCGGGATCCTTCCGCTAACCTTCATGCTTAATTGGGCATCTTCTGGTATCATGATAGATACCACATCATTTTTCTCAATGCGCATGAAAGATAGTCCCTGCTGCACACATGCCCGGATTGTGCTGCGCGCATCTGGGGAGCCCCCCCTTTGCTAGGGTCGTTGGGGGTAAAAAACCTTGCGCCCGCAAAGGTCAACATTTGGGTGGAGCGACTATGCGCGTACGCCGGGCGAGCGGTCCCAAACCTTAAGCTAAATCACAAACAAAGCCCTACACCCTAACCCCCAATCCGAAACTCCAAGCCCTAAACCCTGAACTTGTAGAGCGAGCCAAGGCAGAAAGCTATCACTTACGAGGCAGGCGTCTTCAGGGATTAGGGTCTATGGGGCTTAGCGCTTCTTAAGGCCTCGGACGGCAAGAATCAGACTAAACCTTTGTTCTTCCCAGGAAGAAGTTTTAGGGTTTGAAGTTAAGGCGTGGGGTCTAGCTTTCAGATTTTCAGGGCTCAGGATCTAGGGAGTGTAGTTTGAGGGTTTAGCCGCATATAATATATCATATGCAGTTTAGGGTTCCTAAACCCTAAACCCTAAACCCTACATCACAGGGTGGTGGCATTGTCGACGATGTAGAATGCACAGCTCAGGGGTTGCAGTCGGGAAGGGGACTTTATGAGGGAGGGCTGCTGCCTGCATCGAGACCTATAGCCCCGAATCTCGCCTTGACTGTAGTTTAGGGTTTTAGGGTTCAGGGTTTAGGGTTTAGAAGAGTTTGGGTTTAGGTTTTAGAGCTTAGGGTATCCGTAAAATCTGAAGCGTGCCAATCTTGTGGTCAGGAGGCTGCATGGAGTCAGCTTTCCTCTAGCGCGCGAGAGATCGCGACTCGGCTTCTTGATCGACTCAACCCTAGGCCATGAATCCTTTAGGGATAAAAGATTTGGGGTTTGATAAACGCCAAGGATCCTTCGTAGTTTTTGGAGTACGGGCATGTTTGTTCCCATAAAAAGGATCTCTCTTTTTTCCCAAGGAATGTGGGCTAAGTTACGGCCAATGGAACTGCAAGGTATTGGCAGAGAATTCTAAAAGGCGGGTTGCCCATGAAGGCTTTCAGGTCAAGTTAGTCCCCATCTGCACAATCCCAACCCTGCACCAGAAATGTGAGCCGCCCATCTCAAAGCTATGGACTCTTAATCCCAGCGCTTCTCAGACGTGTTTTCTGCAGGTGTCGCCAAGACGATGAACAGAACAATCTGCTATAATGGCTCCAGGGCAGAACGCGATGCTGAAGATGGGAAGTTGTTCTAGCTGCACCGCTGCCCTAAGCCCCATCCCTAAACCACAAACCCTTGGCACTTTGAACCATGTACCCTAAATTCCAAGCCTAAAACCCGCACCCCAAGTTCTGACTTTAAACCCAGAAACTCCAAGCCCTGAACTCTAGACCCTAAGTCTTGAACCTAAATCCGCACCTCAAACCCTCAGCACTGGCACCTCTGATGATTTCATTGAGAACTACCTGGTGCCGAGTTGGGAATGTGGGAATGGATCTGGTGCTCCGTTTAACACGTGCCCCCCATTCCATGCTGAATACCAGGGAGAGAACGCACACCCTGGATACTGGACACCCTAAATCCTAATCAGGCGTGTTTAGTTGGCATATTCATATCATGCGTAACACAATGCCTCAACAACTCTCAGCCCATTTGTATCCATGTTATATATAGGCATATAAGCTGACCTCATACAACACTAAACCCGAAACCCTACACCCATCATTTTTTGTACATTACCCTCAATCTTATTGCTATTGGGCACTGAAGATAAAGAGCGGGGCTTGGTGGTAACCTGTTATAGCGTCCTACTTGGAGGGTTGCGGGGACTCAGTAAGTCTACTTATAACTTATACCTCCTATGAGCTACATAAGAACCCCAGTTATCCCCATTATTAACCTACTTACTATGTTCCCCTGACCCGTGAAGTAATCTTGTACCAAAATCATCAATGAACACCTCAAGCACTTTATGGCCCTTTTCAATGCTCACATAACCCCCCAACATACTCGTGAGTTTGCGAGTTGTTGAAAAAGAGACTCCTACCCCTAAGCCCATCTAAACCCTAAACCCTAAACCCTGACTACCCCAGAAAGTCCAATGAGGGAATATACCTTAAATTAAATTAAGGATCCTCAATATGAATTCAAGGTAGATTCGCTAAGTAAGGGATATGGGATTTTCTGGGAATCAAACGTCCCAGGTGGAGCAGATGTTGAGAATCAATCCTGCAATTCGCATCTCCGCGCCCGCCATCCTAAAGCACCCCTGGGTCAAGGCCTTTTTAGGGGCTTCAGGGTTTGATTGTTGGGATTTATTTCAAGGCTTTTGTGTTTTGTGTAACCCTAAGGGTCCAAGTACCCAATAATTAGGTACTTGGGATTTGGCTAATAGTAATTATAGTATAGGTTTTGGGTAAGTATATGATTATTAGGTACTTGGACCCGTAGGGGAAAGAGTTTAGTGTAGGGTCTACGGATCTCAGGTTTACAGTTGAGGTTAGGGTTTTGGGTTGTGGCTTTGTGCTGGTAAGGTTGCATTCGTATCTGAGGTTTGGGGTTCCCGTAGCGTTTAGGGCTTGGGGCTTACGGGCCGTCATCATCATCATCATCATCATCAACGTTGTCATAGTTAAAGATTCCATTTTCCGCTGGCAGTCTCAACCCTCGTCCTATTAACAAGGACTACCTTCGTTCATGTCTCAAAACAGTCCCTACATCACACATGTTCGAAACTCCGCTATCGCGTCGTTATTCCCATATGCGGCTTACGCCGCTCTGCTGCTGGTTTATTTGGCTTGGTCTGGTGTCTCGAAGCCTGCTGAGTGCGATCGACAATGCGGGTGCAGCAAACTATCCGCTTTTTTCTATATCCTCCTATTGATCCAGGTTTATAAACAACCTACAGTGGGCCCTAAAGTCTATGAATATTACCTACCTTGGGCTCTTTGGATCGGGACTCTGATGATAAGGACGCCCTCATGGGCCTGTCTAAGGTTCCAAGCCTGCTCGAGGGACCCTAAAATAGGCTTGTCCCTATTAATTATAGGGACTCCTAAACAGGTACCCTTACGTAATTTGGGCCTTATAAGCCGTAATCCCTAAAACTTAATCCCGAAGCCCTAAGCCCAAATCCCTAATCCTTGACCCTATAAAACCTAAACCCTAAAGCCGAATCCAAAAAAACCGAATCCCTAAACTCTAAACCCTAACCTCAAAACCCAAAACCCTAACTTTGTTTAAAAAAGCAAGCCTCAGGCCCAGTGAGCCTAGTTGCGGGTTTCTCGAAAATCTCTCTCTGGAGCCCATATTTAAAAAAAAAAAGGCCTTGGGTTTAGGGGCTTAGAGTGTAGGGGACCCCAAATATTGTTCCGTTCCGTGGCCCCCTCCAGTCTTCATTAAAGGGAGTCAAATGGGAACCCAAACAGGGAACCCCAAGAATAGAATAGGAATATATTTAATGGGAAAATACCTTCCAGGGTCCTTCTATTCCTACTACATTCTTCGGGTTCCCTGTTTCGGGGGGCCTCCATTAGACTCCTTTGACCATAGCCCAGAGAGCCGAACGTAACTCAATCAAAGTCTTAAATGGCATAAGGATCCCGAATATGTTTAGGACATATGAGCTAATTATAGTCTAAACTCCTAGTATCTCCCTTCATAACCCTATAATGCTTTCCTATATACGCCCCTATATAACCCCGTTTAAGGAGGTTAGACTATAGCACATATGTTGATTAGGCGGTCTTTAAATTGGCTCAGTGGGAACCCCCCACTCCAAGCTTTGCAGCCCTCAATCTCACAGCTTCCCAACTCACGAAAGCATGAGCAGACATACCAGCTTCCATAGGATAAAAAGCCTCAAGCCCTAAACCTAAACCTGAAAGTCTATAGACATTCGGGAGGTCCAGGCATTCCTTCCCTTGATGGAGGTGTATTGAGCTCTCTTGGCAGGTGGCGCGAACCACTTTTCCAAGGCGGCGCATGGCCGCACGCTCGGCTTAAGCTACAAAAGATGGGAGCTTCCACAAATTAGGGGTCCTCTTCTAGGGGTCCCTTTCATAATCACAATAATGATAGTAATAGAAATAATCACAATAATATTCATTCTGGTATTTGTGTGTTCATAAAGGCCGGCATATTCTGTATGCAGACCATCTTAAAGCGGCTGCGAGGGTTCACGCGACTTATCATATGCAAGAGATTCACCTAGTATGACGTTTTTGGTAACCCTAAAATTCGGACCTCCGCAATTATGACATGATGTCACTGTGTTTCTGCGTTTGGGCTGTTGGAGTCACCAAAATCCTCTTACTATCACGAAGGCAAGGGAGCAAAGAGCATGTTGTCTGTGCGAGCTTGATGAAGGGGCTACACGAGAACCATTTGCGCCTTCCGAGAATGACCCTAACCCACCAAACCCTAAACCGTTTAAACCGTAACCCTAAACCCTAGCCCTAAACCCCCTAAGCCCTAAGCCCTCAGGCATGTCATCTTGTAAAAGAACACCAAAGGCTTTCCTTTACTCTCCGCCTAGCATCCTAAAAGAACATGCCCCAAACCCTTCTCTGCTTATTGGGCCTCCTACTCTGAGGGTTCAAATAAGGTTACATCAAACCCTAAACACTAAACGGCGTTATATACCGGCGGTTCCCAATTGGCCCGCTCTTGCAGGAAACTCACTACGTAATCTCAGGTGCAGCTACTGAACAACCTCCGGATGAACGTCCAGGAGCAGGGTTCTGAATTAGGCTTTGGGTTTCAGGGTTTAGGATCCAGAGTTCTTGGGTCAGGGGTCTGGAGCTTGGGTTGTGGGATTAAGAGATTCTAGTTTCAAGTTCATGCAATTTGTGCAGTCTCTCATGAGTTTAGGAGGTGTGAACTGCAAACAACAAGAGGCCTTAGATTTGCCTCTCACGCCAGGGACAGTCGTATTTCGGGGTGTGCGAGTACTTATATATGTACAAGAATCATCGCTTCCACCTGAAACCCGGTTTAGGGTTCAGGGCCAAACCCTTGCTCGGTCTCGGTCGCATATTTTCAACTTTCGATCCTCACCTTATTCCCTGAACCATGTGGGGGTTCCCTGAAATGATTGCAATGGGGGTCCTTAGGGGGGGCTTCCATTATACTGTGGGTCCTTACACAAATTTCCAGGCGATAGGGGAACAGTCATTCAGGCTAAGTCCCCCAACACTACACCCTCAACTGTGAACCCTGAACCTTAAACCCTAAACTTCAAACCCTACACCGCAAACCCTACACCTTGAACACCAAATCCTAAACCGGGTTCCATGTGGCAGGAGAGCGAATTCAAGCGCTTCGTGTTGCGCGTTGTTGCGGAGCAAGTACCCAGGCCCTGGAAGTTGAGACCTTTAGGGTTGAAGGTTTAGGGTCTAGGATTTAGGGTTTAGGATTCAGGGCTTAGGGTTTAGAACTCAGGGCTTAGGATTTAGGCTTGAAGGCTTAGGGTCTAGGATCTAGCGTCTAGGATTGAGGGTCTAGAATTTAGGGTTTAAGATTTGGATTTAAGGTTTCTCCTTAAATAGCCCACGTTATCCTGAAGAACCCTAACTACTTGGGAACCTAAAGCGGGGGTAGCAGTATCGGGGACGGGCAGTAGTGGAGATGTGATCTTCGTGTTTGTTGTATAGCACCGATCAGGAATGTAAAGGGGACTAGTTGATGTGTCTCAGCAGGGTGAGCATCATCAAACTCGGGCGTAGGCAGCACGATGTTTCGTCTGAAGACTCTGTCCTCTGCAGTTTCACCAAGAAACGAAACCCCAAAACCCTACGCCCTCCACCGCACGATTTCTCATCCAATGACTACTAGTATGTGGATTGTTGTGGGCAGGCAGCATGCAGTGAGTTCGGTGCTCCTTTGGGGCTTGCATGGGTTACTATAAGAAGGACAAGAAGTTAAAGGGTTCTACATTGGGGCCCAGTGTTTATGAAACCCTCTCCATGAAACTCCTCAACACTTTAGATGTTGAATGTGCATCTTGGACGCCTCCGCCTAGGCATCCTTTGAAGGCTAAGCTCAAGCAGAAAACCTTAAACCTTAAACCCTACCTACAGCAACCACTGTGCCCATAAAGAAGGAATTGTACCTAATTGTGCGCTTTAAAAAAAAAACAAAAAAAACTGTTTGCTAGGTATTAGTATTCGGTTGCTCTAAGTAGAGCCCTTTTTCAAGGCGTCTGCTGTCCAGGATCTCAGGTCCAAGCTATACCCAGAGACCCTCCCTAGGCACTTGAGCTATAGTCCAAACTCCTTAAAGGGGGTTATATGGGGATTATGTAGGGGACTTCTATAGGGCTTACTGAGGAGGATACTAGGAGTTTAGACTATGGTTCACTTGAGGGCAAACTATGCTTAAGTTGTTCTGTTCAAAGTTCAATTACTCATCTTGTGTAGCTGAGGATGGCACAAATACCCTACATCTTCTAACCTTAATCCCTGAAACCATAAACCCTAAAACCCTAAAACTGGTCATACGTACCCCAAAACCCGAATCCATTAAACCATAAGCCCTAAAACCCTAAGCCTGGTCATACGTCCCCAAATGCTCCTTGTCTGCGCCTGGCTGGATCCTGGCTGTGACAGGCTGACCCAAGCTCGGCAAGTGGCGCAACACCTATATGGGTGGTTGTCAAAATTATGATCCCTTTTTGGTACCCCTAAACATTAGGTGCCGTATTATAATAGGGATCCAAACAGGGACCATAATTTTGACAAGCACCCGTATAGTATAGACGACCATAGATGACGCATAGCAATACGTATGCACGGGCATATGGTATCTCTCTAAAGTGTAAATCCTGACTGACGTGTCTTCCAAAAGATCCAATATTTTCAGTTAGGTATGCCTGGGGCCTTACCACAAACGGCGTGACCCTGAACCCTGAAATCTTGTGCCGCAGACCGTAAAACCTCAACGTTAAACTTTGGACACAGACATCTAAGCTTAAAGGAAACCATGAATCCTACATCCTGAACTATCAACCCGTTACTCTGAGCCCTACACTCTGAAACCCAAATAAGCCTTGATCTCTACATCCTGCACCTGAGACCCTAAGTTTTGAGCCCTCAAACCAAAGCCCTGCCCAGAGGAAACTTATTTACTAGAAAGGGGTACAGATAATCACAAGCAGGCTGTGCAAACAAATTGATTGTAGGTAGCCTAGACCCTAAAGCCTAAACTGCCCTAAGCCCCAACCCATAGGAGCCTAAACTCGCTTCATCCGCGCAGGGACAGCAAAACTGAGCAGGCCGTGGAGAAGGCAGGAATCCCTATACCCTAAACCCTAAACCTGGGTTTAGGGTTTAGGGTTTAGGGGTTTAGGGGTCAGCTCTAGAAGTTGAGGCTTTTGGGAGTGTGTACTTCTAGTCTCTCTTAAGTAGATGGAATATGGCTTTGGGTATATTATCATAAGATCCCCATATAGTCCATAAGGGGGACCATAGGTCTTTGGGGCTGCAAAGTTTGGCGCTTGCAGTTTACGATTTGGTGTTCACGGGTCGGGACTTTGCAAAGTTTAGGCTTTGGTGTTATTGATTTTTGGCTTTGTTTTGTTTCTTTTGCACTTCACGCGTTGCAGTTGTGGAGGCTTCGTGTTTTGAGCTTAACACGTCGGGTTTAGAGTTCAGCATTTGGCGTTGAATGACGTGGGATTCCTGGTTAAGCTCCAAAATTTGGGGTGGTTTTGGTGGTTTTATGTTAGGTCTCCCTAAACCTTCAACCCCAGCCTTACAAATAGGCCCTAAACCCTAAACCCTATAAGCCTTAAACCCTGAACCCTAAACCCTAAACCTGGGTTGCACACTCGTAGCCATAGTTTGCTTCTCAGGGCAATTGAGCCACCTCGTCAAAGCAGCATTTTCTTGTGGTTTTCCGGGAGTCAAGGAATGTATTCTGACCTTGGCCCCTAGGTCTTTCATTTCCATGGTTTCAGGGCAGAGGTCCCGAGCCTTAAGCCCTAAGCCCTGAGCCCGAAATAGCCAAGGCACGCTTAGCGGGAAGTTGGGGGCTTCAGTCATTTTCACCTCGTCTGCCTGACTTCGACCCCACTGAAGCACCGATGTACGCATTTTCCGGGATAGCCACTCGAAAGCCTTGGTCTGATGTGAGCCAGAGTTTAAGCTCCTTCAATGGTATTTTTAGGAAACCTCCATAATATGGTCTAGCGCTAGGTAGGAGAGACTGAAGTCATCACAAGGCCGTTAGAACTCATGTGAGCCATAATCTACATTCCTTCAAAGGCGCGTTACAGGGGATTTTGTAGGGCACTACTATAGGGGTTATTAGGGGGGTACAAGGAGTTTAGCTTATAGCCCATGTCACAGTTACCATTCTTGGAAACACTGCTGTTTTGTAGTATGCCCATCTTTGTTTACAAGTGTGTGTGTGTGTGTGTGTTCTCAACATTCGTCCCCCAAATCGCGAGGGCCTGATCACTGGGACCGTAGACAGTCGACGACTGCCCAAAGGTTTTGTCAGCTTTACTTCCCCAGTGGCACGTTTAATTGGGTTGCGGTTAAGGAGTTTAAGTTAACCTACTATATTGGGGACACCATATTAGTTACTGTATATATGTGTACATATTGGTAACTTAATTTATTTTCCTTAACAGCAACCCAGTTGAAGCTGATCTTGTGGCTGTTGCACGTCCACAGACCCTGCTCTTGAAAGACCTATAGTCCCCCTTAAGTAGATAGAATATGGCTTTGGATATATTATAACAAGATCCCCATATACCCTTCTATCTACTTAAGGGGGACTGCAACCCTAATTCCCACTCTCTGGATCCTAGACTCTTAATTTCCCAGTGTGAAGCGTAAAGGATTTCAGAGAATATGGCCACGACCAAGACTGACGGGGGTCTAGGGGTTTGGAGTTGAGGGGTCCAGGGGTCAGGGCGGCCCGGATATTCATGATATCTAGCAATTAGCAATAGGGAAGCAAATGGAAAGGAGAATGGAGAATGTAATGCTAACCGGGACATTACTGTGGATCACAGCACTTGGTTCAGACGGGCTACCCTAAAAACCCTAATCCCTATAAACCCCAGGCAGACATGGAATCCCAGAAAAGTCCCTTACAAGACTGCTGCCATTACAAAACGGGACAGCCAAGTCATGTGGAGAAGGATTCTAGTCCCCCTTAAGTAGATAGAATCTAGGGTTTACGGTTTAGGGTTATAGTCCCTTTTAAGTAGATAGAATATGGGGTATGTGGGGATGTTATGAAAGTATACCCAAAGCCATATTCTATCTACTTAAGGGGGACGATATATTCTGGCTTTTACCATATTCGGGGAACTAGGGGGCTTATAGCTGGGTTACAGGCACAGTTGTAGGTTCAGTAGGCTGTGGTTACCCTATACCTCCAAGTAGTCGAGTATGCTGAATGTTTGTGCTTGCAGCTGTGCCTGCAGAACCACATGAAGGTATCAGTCACTCAAGGCAGAAACTATACAAACTTGTGCATTTCCTGAAGTTCTCGCAGCACTCTCAGCCTGAATCGCAATCGTTTCATACCATAACCCAAAACTGAAAAGAACTAACCCCTGGCGCCTAAGAACGCCAGCCACAGGCGTTCAGATGTTTGGACAGAAACGGCGACGGTGTGCTGACGGTGGAGGAGGCTTTGCTTGGGCAGGAGTTAGGGTCGCCCACGTGGGGTCTAAAGGAGTACGAACGGGGGCGTATGATGGCCTCATCACATTGGGGGGTCTTTTCTGCGGGAGTCTTGAGAATCATGAGGGCTGATCATCGCATACTACTGGGTGTGTACAAGGTTGACCTTGGCAGTTTCAAGAATGATTGCTTGACAAGTGCATTTTCGCTATAAGTGGCCAGGTTGAGATTCAGGCTATTTCCAAGTCGTTTTCCTTCTTACGTATTACAAGAAGAACCCAAAAAGGACCAACTTGACCCATCTCCTCATGCACATACAGCACCACAGACTATGTTGGTTCGACTCGGTCCACAGGGAAGGCTGTTTGGAACAAGTTCTGTAGTTGAGCCAAGTGCCTGAGCGTGGCGTGATGGCTCTTGGATCAGCGATCCTGAAGGGGAGAGCGTTGTCCATTCTTCTGGATTTAGCAGGGATTGGGGTCTAGTGTTTAGGGAGGTCGGCCGACAAGCCTTATCTTGGTGTGGCTCTTCTCGGGCTCCAGGAGTCTAGATGATGGGTTCTGGGTTCTACATACCCTATGGTTACATAGCCCAGTAGCCTATTAGTTAAATAGCTGGGAGTCTAGGGTTCTACCAGTTGGCGCTGTAAACTTTGATTTATGGGTCACCCTCTTCCAAAACCGTGGAACCTAGGAGTCCAACTTTGAGTGGGGTTCATCGAGCAACCACGTATAGTCCCCTTAAGTAGATAGAATATGGAGTATATGGTCATCTTCTTATAGTATACCCAAAGCCATATTCTATCTAGTTAAGGGGGACCATACTCCCTTAAGCAGAGCCCAACTCATCCATCAAACTGCTTTCAGATGGGCAGCGACCATGACCAGATCTCAACCAAGAGCATCGTTTCCATGGACCCCAGCCCTAGACCCTACAACTCCCAAGGCTAGGGTGTAAGGGTTTAGGGTTTAACTAGGTTTTGGAAGTGCTGGGTACCATAGCACGATATCCAGAGTCCTTGCAATAGGATGCCCTGCGAACATGAAGAATCCATACCTTGAGGGGGGTTCCTACGCAAAACCTTCCGCCTCCATTCTACAACCGTAAAATCCTCTTGCAAGCCTAGTGAAGTCATAGCTTTCTAAAGGATAGCTCTATTTAACTACTTTAGGTAACCATGGGTTGTTGATACTTGACTTTCAAAAAGCTACCGTTACAGCGAAGCGAAGCCATATCATTTACTCTATATCTACATGATGGTGAGTAAGTTTATGGTCCTCAGCAGCCTTCACAGCAACCCAACAAGTGAGGGATGTTGTGGGGTTGTGACAGGTCGTTAAAGGCCTGAAGAAGAATCTCGACGTCAAGGACGAAAAGGACCGGACCCTGCCTGTGTGGAGTTGCGCTTATATGCAGTTTGCTCCTCATCTTTATACTCAAGATCCTATCATCGCATGCTGTCCCCATGTGGAATAACTCTTTTTTTGGCAATTTGGGAGCAGCAATTTGGGCAAGGCAGCAGCTTCAGAAACTTCATCGTCCTCTTTTGTCGGAGACCTAAGAAGGCTTTGGGAAACTAGCCGTCACTCAAGGTGTTATGTAGGGTACGGTTAAACATGATCTGAGGATGATTTGGTCATCCATGCACGCAGCTTTACATGTGATACTCTGGGTACTAAACTGCCTGACGCTACGTACCTTGTACCTTTGGAGTTATGGTGCTCTAGTATAGCAAGGACATGCCTTCAGTACAGAGGTTGCAAGGGGCTGAACAGTTCTAATAAGTCATTCCTAAATCCTAAACCCTGAACCCTAGAACTTCTACGCCACACTAAGCATACCCTCAGCCTGTCGGAAAGTTTTTCGGTGCGGTATTTCAGACAAGCGGGGAGCTCCCAATAGGTGATGTCACGCAAGCCTTGTATACCCCCTCCTCGAACTCCTTCTGAACTGACATATATATATATACATATAGATATGTATATACATATGCACATGTAGCCTTGATATAGCCCTTACTGCAAGTTGATTGATTGGGAACTGGTATCCTGGAATTGCGGTTAACCGAACTTGAGCCAGGATGATTACAATCTACTTTTCATTGTAAACACGACCCAAGTTTAGGTCCCATTAGTACCGTAGGTTACAAGTAAGCCGCCTCTCAAGTGGGCCTCCGAGGGTGGCAGCAGCGTGGCATTGCAAGGCTTAGGCGGGGTTAGGAGCCCTTCGGGGGCCCTAGGGGTATATGAGGTTGTACAGGGAGAAGGGGGAGGTGTCCCTACAAAGGATTCCAAATGCGCGAGGGCGAGGGGGCACCTCAGTAGAATGTAAAAAGCCTGAATAATTACAGTGCCAATATCATTCCTCCAAAGCCTTCATATAGTCGTAGGGTTTTGGGGTTAGGGGTTAGGGTATTATAGTCGTAGTAAGACGTACCGCAAGATCCATACTTGACCCTTTGGCGGCTACAGTACACGCCTCTGAGCATTTGAAGGGCCATGAGATGGACCGTCATTTCGAGGTATAGCATTCCCTACGGGTCCAAGGACCCAGATAATAAGGTTTTAGGGCCCAAATACCATTAATGTTATAGTATTTGGGCCCCAAAACCCTATTATTTGGGTCCTTGGACCCTTAGGGTAGCATTTTGGCTTGCAGTGCAGCTAGCCATAGTGCCGTTCGTTCGGGAGAACTTACGAACAAGCATGCGGCATGAATTGAAGACCCATGAGAAACTCCGATGCCCTTTTTCTGCACATTGAGGCTCGGAGCGTTGTGACCACCCATGCTCACAGAATCTACAAGCACATCCTTACTCTACACACGTTTGAACCTACCTTTCTGTCTAATCCTTAAAGAGAAATGCTGAGCACTACACCCTTACTCCCTGATTCCTGCACCCTCACGCCCCGGCTCCAGAAACGCAGCCCAGCTTCAGAGGATCAAACATACGTTAATTCGGCAAGATTTGTTAAGCGTGTTTAGGGTTTAGGGTTTAGGGTTCTCTACATGATATTAGGACCCCCAAGAAGCTTGAACTAATGTTTTGCAATTGGGCTCCCTGGGTACCTCTCCCCGAACCCCATAACCCAGAGAAAGCCCTAAATAGTCCTATATGTCCCCGTATGTATCCCTACCCGGACCCCTGCATGGATCTTAGAATCACCATATAATTCCCCACATGGCTCTGGGGGATCTAGTTATTAGGCTTTGGGGTAAACCTTAAATCTTTAGACGCCTAGCCTTCATCCCGTCAGGATTTGGCGGCACTCTTTGCCGGGCCCTCTCAGATACAAAAAGCGGGTTTAGGCTTGAGGGTTCTCAAGAAGGGGTGTCCCTTGAAGGGACTTTAGTGTTCCCAAAGGGTACATGTATCTATCTAATATATACTTGGGCCTTAAAGTAGATCTATGGGAACCCCTTCCGGCCCTAAATACCTACATGGACCTTTTGGGGGTTAGTTTAGGGCTTATGTGAAACTTATGCATGTAATGTCCAGGGTTCATGATTGGGTTTTTCGCGTTTAGGGTTTGGTCACACTAGGCTCTGAAACCTAGTCCCTGGACCCTGAACCCTAAACCCTAAGCCCTAGCTCCTGAACCTGCAATCGAAACCCTGAAAGCCCTAAACCCATGGTTGGGGTTTTGTAGTACCTTATAGAATCCTGACCCAAAAGCCGTACTAAGCCCGAAACGGAACTACATGGGAGGGTCCATCTGGGGCTTAGGGTACCCTAAGCCCCTAAGGCCCGAATCCTTACCCCTAAACTTTAAACCTAAATGCCAAACCCTAGTCCTCAAGGCGTGAAGTTGAATTCTACTCCCCATGGGCATACAGTAAGATAGGCCTTGTCATGTGTTGGCGTGTATAAAAATATACATATACATATATATATATATATGTATATGTATATATACAAAC
>CAJNIZ010031768.1:57750-72593 GCA_905231905.1 Symbiodinium pilosum | reverse complement strand
TTAAGCCATAGAGAGGGTAAACCCACGACTTAAAATCCTGGCTTACCCTGAGGGTCCAAGGACCCAAATAATAGGGTTTTAGGGCCCAAATACCATTGATATTATAGTATTTGGGCCCTAAGACCTTATTATTTGGGTCCTTGGACCCTAAACCCGAAACCCTATATACCCCTATAACCCCCTTTAAAGGGACCCTATTATTTGGGTCCTTGGACCCTTAGGGTTACCATGAATGATCGCTGAGGCCACCAGTCAGCCCATCCATGCGGCAGACGCAGCCAAACTTGGGCCGCAACCTCACTTCCTAAGATGGTACGGCTCTTGAAAAACCACGGCGTGCAAAGGAGGTAAAGGTACTGCAGTATACAGTGCGGGGATATGGGGGGTCTCCCAAAATTAGGGAAACCTTTCTGTGGGGGTCCCTATAATAAGGACTATAGTATATTGGGGTCTATATTGGGTCACCCTATTTAGGGAAACTACCATATAACCCCTGTATAACCCACTGTCCATTTCATTGTCCATGTTCTTTTCCTTTCGATTCTCCTTTATTGAGCCTTATTTATACCCTTTTTTAGGGGAACTACCATGTAATTGTGCCTCCGAGTATGTAAGTGAAGAGGTACGCGAGGTTTTTCGCTCAGTTTCGCCATGGAGACTCGGCCTTAAACCCTAGAGCGGGCTAAGGGTTTAGGGCCCTCAACCTTGACCCTGAACCATCCTGAACCCAATCCTCGCTAGTCTCATTACTGTTCGTTTGTCTAACCCAAAACCCAAAACCCAAATCCCTAAACCCTAAACTTCGCACATCCCAAATACCTAAACCCCAGTCCCCAAACCCTAAACCCTAAAACCCTTATCCCAACAACCAAATCCCCGAACCCAAAACCCGAATGAGGGATGAAATTATGCCCGTTTGGGGGGTCCTAGGCATGGCTCGGTCCTCGAGCGATCCATCCTTTGCCAGGAAGTTGTCCAGGACAGGTTGCACGATGGGGGCGGGGGGGGGTTAGGGGGGTTTAGGGGTTTAGGGTTTGGGGTTTAGGGTTGAGGGTTTAGGTTTAGGGTCTTAGGGTTTAGGGATTGAGGGTTTACGGATTAAGAGGCTTTGGGTTGAGGGTGAAAGGACTAAGTGTTTATGGAAGAATCACTTCAGCTGCCACATCTGCGCCTGCTTCTCTTCATCCTCTTCTGAGGACGCACTAGAAACGGCAGACTTCTTAGCACTTTATTGTGCAAATATTCCATAAGTCATAGTTCCCCTACTACCCCCCCCATATTTACTACCCCCCTAAGTTCCCCGGTCAAACAAGGTTGTTTAGGCATAATGATGCCTTAGTTACGGGGAACCTAGGGGGGTTGTATAGGTGGGTGGCTAGTAAGCAAACTCATGCATGAGTGAAGCCCAGTTTTGGAGGACACTTCCTGCAGCTGTGAAAAGTTCATTCATTCCGCGTCAGATGGGCCACCCTACCATCGCTGCCCGCCGACGACTCGGTATTTGTGAAAAAATCGAAGCTACTATAATTGGGTACATATTAAGGGTATAATAATAGGAATATAGAAGGGAACTAATATAGTTACTATTATAGTCCCTCTTAAGTAGATAGAATATGGCTTTGGGTATATGGGCTGTATAGGGATACTGGAAACTACTACATTATAATAGGGTATATATTGGGTTTATAGTAGGGCAACTCGCGCATATGAATGGATGTGAGGGCTTCCCAAATCAGGGGCACTTTTTGGGTTGTCCCTATACTGCTCATTATAGTATTTGGGGGTCTATAATGAGATTCCCCTATTTAGGGAAACTGCCATGTAGACCTGATTATCATACCACATGCTGCGTACTAAGGACGCTGAGATTAGGCCAGAAGCATGTATGCTTGTTTGATGTGGCGTATCAGGATGTATTGTTATGTGGAGTTTCTCAACATTAGCCTCTAGAATTTGTGATAGGAACCCTAGAACGCCCTGGTAGTCCTCATAGACCCCTACGGTCCGCAGGGGCTCCGTCCTCTGAGTAACTTCATCCCTAAAACTTAGACCCCAAAGCCTCAACTCTAAGTTCTTCGTCTAGGCCCTCTCTATATATATATATATATATAGATATGGCCCTAGAAATTCGTATTTGATGGGTAGATACATCTAAGATGTATATTATACCTTTAGCCCATTTCCAGAGACCTAAAGGCCCCCCTGTCCCTAAACCCTAAACCCTAAACCCTAAACCAGATCAGGTCGGAACTTGGCCGAGCAGAGGAAGGCGCCACCTGAAAATTTACGAAGTTCAGCCGCATTCCTCAACACTGGGGTGGGGTGTTAAGGTTAAAGGATGTAGGGCTTAAGGACTTAGATATTCAGGGTTTAGGGTTTAGGCCTAAGTTCTGTTTTTAAGGGTGTAGGGTTTAAGGATTAGGGTTCAAGCGTTTAGGGCTTAGGGTTTATAAGGGTCCAAGTAGTCAAAGGTGATTGAGACTGACAAGCCCTACTGGGCTAGATTATCAATTCCCAACGTGTAAGGAGCTTCGGATCATGATGGGCTGAAGTGACAAAAGTAGAATAATGTTCGCGGATTAAGGTTCAGGACTCATCCTGCTAGACGAATCGTCTTACTGCTTGAGCACGAGAACAGGTATCGCTTGAGTTGCACTGACCATGGACCTTTGTGTTTGTGAGTCACTTTGAAAAGAGGGGTCTGAGGGTCTCCAGGTTTTGGTGTACATAAAGTAGAGTAGAGCTGTCATTATGAGTCTGGGTTAGCATATATTGGATTCCTAAGGAATACTGGTGAGCATGTACATTTGGTATCCAATTTGGGCACCAGGAAATAAAGATCCTACCATCTTTATATACTATGTAAATTCGTATCTGGACTCCAAGGGAAGAGTTACCTTTTGGTCATATAGGGGTCATTTTGAGAAGCTCATATGTAGCATTTGCATACCCTCAACCTTCAACCCTGGTGCCCCAGACCCTCAGACACCTGATGCTCTAATACCCTAATCTTCTATCACTCTGAATCCAAAATCCAGTTAGCCGAGCACGCTGATGACCTCGTACCCTGAAGGCTAACCACATATACCTTCTCTAAACTCTTAACCCTTACACCCTCGACCCATGCACCAGGCGTTCATCAAAGAGACGCGGGACATGGAAGATCTTAGCTTTTGGGGCGCGCAGGCGCGCAAGTCGGTATTTTGTGTGTGTTTTGGTTTTAGGGCTTAGGGTTTGGACATGGGCCTGGGGTTTTAAGGGGTATTTGGGTTTTGAGGTTTCATCTTACCTTTAGGGTTCGAGCTGAGGTTGGGGTTTGGCTTGGCATTCAGGGTATGAGGTTTAGTTTTGGGGGATGAGTTGGGGTTTTGGGTTTAGGGTTTAGGGTGTAAAGGTTGGGGGAAAGGGTTTTGGGATAAAGGTTGCAACAGGGTTGAGAGTGGAGGATTCCGGGTTTAAGGGTTGATAGTTTAGAGGGAATGATACGCCAAGGGCCTCAAACCCTAAACCCTAAACCGCAATGATTGCTGGCATCATGTTCAACTTGCATGAGTCGCTATTGAGGCGCAAAATGCAGTTTAGGGACTCAGGTGTGCATATATGTCTCCGGCAAACGAGGGCTTTCCAAGAAATTCAGGGATCCCTTACTCCTTGGGGTCCCCAGACTGAGGATTGGAGTAGGTCAGGGGCCCCTCTCTTTGTGGAACCTCCCACATATGCAAATCCATGTAAAGCGGACCATCCCAGAAGCTCTCAGCCACTAAGCCCCAAAGCCTACCCTCCTCCGAACTAACGCAAAGGCCCATGACGCACCCGCAAAGGGGCAGCAGTCTTTGCAGGGCCTCGTCAGGGGCCGGGCGGGACTTTGAAACCCTGAACCCACTGGCGCTCCCCGATCCTACCCTAGGCATTTGATATGAGCTCCTGGACCCTACATCCCAAATTGCTTGCTGCTCTCAGCCCTGAATTCCTTCCTCGTACTTTGCTAGAAATCCGGGAACGCTTTGGAGGCGCCATGATAATTAGGGGTCATGGGGGATTTTACAATGACTACTACAAGAACAACCCCGGACCAGAGTTTAGGGTCTAGGTTCTAAGCACTCAGCCCTGAGCCTGCACCTGAAAACTCAGAACAGACTTTTTAAACCCTCAACAAAACCTACGCCCTAAAACAAGAAGCCTACACCTGATTCCCAAGCTTAGGCAGAGCGCTTTTCCCTCCTACATCCTAATCCCTAAGTCCGAAACCCCGGAAACCTGCATACCCTTAGGAAATTACGATTTATAAGCCCTAAGCCCTAAACTTTAAGCCCAAGGAAAACTAAGTCATGAAGGGATTTTGATCCACAGGGCATTCCTGGCTTTGCGGCCCACTTGAAAGCTCGCTTTGGCTCCGTATTGGCCACTTGGACGCAGGGTGGGGTTTAGGGATGAGGGTTGCAGAGGGTTTAGGGTTTCGCTCTTGGGGATGCGGAATCTTGGCCCCGAACTCAAACCCTAAATCCTAAAGCCTTGAACTTAAACCCTAATTAAACCCTAAGCCTAAACCCTTAGCGGGAGAATCTGGTTACCCTAAGGGTCCTAAGGGTCCAAGTACTTGAACACCCCCTAAGTAGTACCCAAAGTAAGGAACCCATTTGGGCCCAACTTACCTATTATTTCAGCCCTTAAACCCTTAGGGTACCTACCCTAAACCCTCAACCTTGAAGACTTTTAGATAATACTATCTGAGTCCTTGGATCCTAATAGTATTGAAGTATTTGGACCCTTAGGGTTAGGTAGGTGCTCTGAGAGGCGCTCTGAGTAGAGATTCCTGTGCTAATCTTACCTTTGGTTAGCTGGGAATGAAGGAATGGAAAAGAAAATGGAAACTACTATAACAGGTTATATAGGGTTTAGGGTTTAGAAGGAATGGACAAGAACATGGATTCCATGATAATGGGTTATACATGGCCTACTACAAGGATCCATTCCTTCATTCCTAGCTCACCAAAGGTAAGTATTGAAATGACTACCGAGGCATGCTGGA
Organism: Symbiodinium pilosum; assembly: GCA_905231905.1. NCBI lineage: Eukaryota > Dinophyceae > Suessiales > Symbiodiniaceae > Symbiodinium > Symbiodinium pilosum. The sequence continues at coordinate 67,564 of CAJNIZ010031768.1, read as the reverse complement.
TACGCGGAGTACGGGGCTCGTAATGTCGTAGTTGATAATATTAGCTGTAGACTAAACTCGTTAAAGCGGGCTCTATAGGGGAGTATTACAGTGGTTTACTAAGGAGGATACCAGGAGTTTAGAGTATGGCTCATATGGTAGTTTAGTTTCCATAAATTGGGCGACCCCATTACAGAACTCCAGAATACTACAATCATTATACTAGGGACCCTAAAGGGGCCCCAAAAAGGACCCTCCTGATTTTGGGAACCCCTCCCCATGGAATGAAGTTAGGGCTAGCTGCTGAAGGCTACGGCTTTGCAAAAAGTTTGAAACAGGGCGTATTGGGAACCTAGAAAATATGTTTTGTGTCTTAACCTGGTGCTTTGTTCCTAGGAGTGTAGAGGGCATGCTAGATGGCCATGAACAACGGTAGTGGTAGAAGCCATATGCAGAGAACTGAGAAAAGGAACAGTCACAGCAAAAGACACAACAGCAAACAGCCAGGGCTTCAGTAGTCGCGCGGCTACCTGCACCAGGGCTGATTCGAAGGCTGCCGCCTCTGCGAAGTAACGGCGGCCTGTTGAAGGTAGCCAGGCATAATGTTGAGAAGCCCGATGACCCCCAACCCCTGAAATCCTGTAGGTACAACACCACCCTAAAACCCCTTAACCGTAAACCCCCAAACTGTGAACCCTAAACCCCATCTGTTCAGAATGTGATCGCAACAGGCGGGCTGGCGGATCTTAGACTCCGCGAAGAAGGGGCGAATGTCCTTTCACCCGCACCTTGGCTCCAGAGTCAAACTGTTTTGGGAAGTACAGGGGTCCAGGTAAAGAAGGGCACAGGGAGTCGCCAAAAACCTCAACCCAGAACCTGTAGGGTCTGGGGGTTGGGTATATAGTTTCAGTCCATAAGGCACAAAGGTCTTTCAAACACATGGGACTTTAGGGCTATATAGACATTGGGAAGGTGTTCTTTTGTTGGGGCTGGTTTGGGGCTGGTTTGGAGAAACAGGCGTAGAGGCAGTTTTGAAATTTAGGTATTTTGTGATACACAATGAGGACCCGTAGGTTGGAAATTGCCCTGCAGGAATAAACTGTGGGACAACCGAACAACAGGAATTTTGTAGGCCCTTTTGCAGGTTGTACGGTTGTTTTGCTGACGTGTTACGGATTGTAAAGTTCAACTTTGTGTGGGTCCTCCGCGGGTGTATAAGGCTCTTGTGCCTTCTTTTGACTTGTGCGACAGGCCTGGGTTTAGAGTCTAGGCTTTGGGGTTTAGGGTTTAATCAAGGGGTAGTGCTAGACTGCGTTGTTTACTCTTCCTACTACGAGGACCAGTCTCCTCACCAGCCGTTCTTTTGTCAACAATCATTGCCCCAGTTAGGCTGCAAGTGCCACTTCCAGCTTCAACCACTTCAACTCACATTCAAGAATGTCCTACTCTCCATACATGTTGTACCTAGATCTCACCATTTGCTTGTCTGTCGAGGGCATCGGGTTTACATTCCCACAGAGCTGACATGGAGCCCCAAAAGGCAATCTTCCAAGAGGACAGTAACGGACAGTAGAGGCCGCGTTTTGGAAGGTTCCATTTTAGTTGTAGGGACCGGATCAGTCGGACTAGAAACCTCAACCATAAGCAAGAACTTCGATCCTGAACCGTCATGCCTCCATGCCCAAACTTGTTCTTGCCTTCAGATCCTGCTAATGTCAGGTTCTGTAAGGCCGCCAGAAAATGCGGCTACCATGGCAACGTGAAAAAGCCGGCTCCTTAGATGGTGAAGCGGTGTAACCCAAAGGGTCCATGTAGATATATGGGATATACTTGGGCCTTAAAGTCAGTATATGGGAACCCCTTTGGGCCCTAAGTATATACCATATACCTACATGGACCCTTTGGGTAAGCAAGGCTCAGGATTTACGGTCGGGAGCTTCGGGCTTACGGATTCTGGCTTCTCCTTGGACCTCTTTTCTGAGGGTCATACATGAAGCTACCCATGTAATGCATGGGCGGTAGGGTTTTGCTTCACCCAGCAATGGTTCAGAGAGTGCAGCTCTGTGGGCTGCGCCCGGCTGATTTGTAGTATTTGCTATGCAGGTACTACAGCCGAGATGTTTAAGATTGGAATGCAGAGTAAAAGTCTTGAAGTTTGGTAGCGGGAGATATGTAGCTCCTTTGCAGTGGTATATTATGATCCCTTACCAAAACACAACAAACCTCAAAGAGGAAATGCATAGGAGCCCGTGGGTAAACTCTAAACGCCCCAACACTTAAAGCCCAGGGCCAACGTGAACCTGAATTGCTAAGCTAATCCTTCATATGAGGTATGGTCTTAACTCCTTAAAGGGGCTTATATGGGCGGTTATATATGGGAGCATTATAGAGGGGATAGGGGCTTAACCTAGCCAAAAACTCTGCACAGTTGGACTGAGGCTTTGGGAAGAGCTTGATGCAACCAACAAGGGCTTTATCACTCTCGCTGAGACCCGGCTCACTTATCAGAGTTAAAGGTTTATAAGGAACTCTTTAGTTCCTCTAAGGTATAATGAGTAATGTTCGGGATAGCGCAGAAACAGCTCTACCACCTGTTGTGCCTGTTGTGCATAAAACTAGCTAGATGCCATGGCTCTTGCAATGCAATCCCAGGAGATTTCAAAGCATCTGGTACTTACAAAGAGCAGCTCCTTTGTCATAAATCATGAGGCACGGGGAAGACCCATTCGCAAGATTCCAAGGTTTTCAGAACTGGGATTGGGTTTCGGCGTGGTAGGCACCCCTTCGCTGAACTAGTCTGAAAGGATTACAGCGTGACTGAACTACTCTGGGGCCTGTTTTTAAGGCATACCCAAGGGGTCCATGTAGGTATATGGGATATACTTGGGCCTTAAAGTAGGTATATGGGAACCCCTTTGGGCCCTAAGTATATACCATATACCTACATGGACCCTTTGGGATAATTACCCATCTGACGACCTCAATTGCAACCAATCACGTGTCGTCAGGAGACTTCAGGCTTCACACCGTGTTACAGAAAAAAGGGGACCCACACACACACAGAGAACCGTAAACCTCAAGCCCCTAAACCCCCCTCAACCCTACATACATGTACATTACATACTCCAACAAACTCGAGGCAATGTGAAATTAGCAAGCTGGTCCGCAAGCACAGACAGGGGCCTCAACAACTGTGGTAGAAGAGACGGTGATTATTCCGAGTACTTATTGCCACAACCATGCAATCACCCTCTCCCTACTCTTCCGATTGTTGTATATAGAATATGTTGGGAATATATAAGATTAGCTATGGAGGATAGGGCTGTAATACCCTAAGCCCTAAACCCTAAACCGCGTGGGGATTATGTAGTTCCCATGCCCAGTTTAAGGTTCACGGGGACCTCCCAGACCCAAAGCCTCAAAGGGTGTCTCTCGGCTCTCGATATGTCTTAGAACAGCAACCCAGTACACTATGTGTAATTTTTCTATATCTCCGCCATGTACCATCTCCAGGATGAAGCTAGACAGTTCTGGTCTGAGGTCTGAAGTCTAGCTGGCACTCATTTCCTGCAAGATCCTGCGAGGTACAAATCTTCATGATAATTGTTTTTCTGCAAGCCAGAGCCCCATACATCCCATTGCATAGTACATAGCACCGGCCTTTCTCTTGGGACTCCTCCAAAGCTAGCCCCTCCACGTACCCTCTGTTGCGGCCTAAGTACATGCTGTTAGGGGCCATATACCCGCAATGAAGGGTATTAGGAGGGTCTTGGCGGAGGCATCCATACTTGAAAGAACCCACCCGTCAGGGAAACAGCAGACTAGACCGCCTCCTATCCATCAGCAGAGCTGCAGCCAAGGATATTGATCCCGACGCCGTTGCCCCAACCATACTGGTTCTCAGTAGGGAATACGGGAAAATATTCTATATGATTATATAGGGGTCATATTCCCTTATTCCCTACTAAGAACCAGTAAGCAACATTTCTGCACTGATTAAGATGTTGCTGTACACTGCAGGTGATCAGAGGGAAGAAGTTTGTCCTACTGATGGCTCAGGCCTATGGCTTGCTTGTCACGGCTAGGCCCGGCCTCGGGCCTTAAAGAGCAACCTCACGTAAACATATGGAGCATCCTCAGACAGTCAATCTGGCAGCTGTTGCGCATTGACTTTCCAGTGGCGCGCCGCGATGGGTACATCCCAGGCTTCGTTAGTGTTCTGCTGTGGGCAGCGCCCTAGAAAGGCCCCTTGCGGTGGCGGAAGTGCAGCAGACGGATGGAGAGCCACGACCTGCATCAGAGCAGGATGACAGCGCTGAGGAGCAAGGCGACGAGACTGAGGACGAAGAATTTGATCTTCGGACCAAAAATGCATTCATAGAATACTGCAGGCGGGGGTCGCCGAAACGAAGGCGATCTAACAGCCTGCCTCGAGCGATGAAGGCCTGCCAGGCAGAAAAGGAAGATTCGCAGGAGGGTGTTGAGCGCAAAGATTCAGCACTTCAAGGTCATGGAGTAGATGATGCAAAGGAGAAGGTGGAGGAATTTTTGCTACAAGCAATGAACACATTCCCGGAATATCGCCGGGTGGAGTCTCCCCCGAGAAGACGAGCAAGAAGCTTTCCACGGGCCATGTAAACATGCGCGGCCGAGCCTGGTCCATTGCGATTATATGTGTCCTGCTGCTGAGACACTTCACAACTCGCAATGTTCACGAAGAGGCTCCAAAGAGTTCCCTTTTGCTTCAAGATGTATGCCTGCGGCAGAACGCTTGGGGCAGCAAAGCTGGTGAAAACCGCTGGCACATTGGCAGCTGAAGAGGCTGATCAGGGGGAGAGAGTGTCAGCGAAGACGCGTTATGGACGCTGCCGGCAGGCGCGCGCTTTGTTCAAACTATACTGTCGTGCTGTCGAATCTCGTGCCTGGAGGGCTTGCACAGAATGTTTGCATGTGTTGTTGACTAGTTGTAGCAGTAGAAGCTAAGCCCGATATATTTCTATATAACCTATTATAGTAGTTTCCATTTTCTTTTCCATTATCCTTATTAATAACCCTAATAGTAAACCCCATATTCTATCTACTTAAGGGATACGACCCAAGCAGCCTTCCGCTCCTATGGATCCTCAGGAACAGTGCTTATATAGGTGTTATATAGGGGTTATAGGGTATATATTGAAGCAATATGAGTATAACGGAAAATTAAATGGAAGCTACTGCAATGACAGAAATCCAGGTAGCAAAACAGCACGTTTCACCCTCTTTCCGGGGCAAGACTGTGTCTCACATTGCAGTTGCAAATCGCTCGGCCGCCTTCTGTGCGTTTAGCGAACTGCGTGCCCTTTGCAGTTGATTTGTTGGTTGTGTCATTTTGGGCCAACGGATGCGCGCCACTAGTCATATGCTGTACATGTTTAGCTGAAGGTCTGGAACATGGTGAGCGCCTTCAAGGTTGAGCTGATGCAGAGGTACCTCAATGTATACTGTTGCAACATTTTGGGCTCTAGGTGTGAGCCTGAGCTGCACAGCATGAAACCCCGGATTCTTTCATAAGACGATCTCGTATTGGGCCCATGGTTGGTCGCCTCCAGTTGCTTGCTGTCTGTCGTCAGGTACGGGGACATGCTTCTTGCATGGCAGGAATGCATCGATGTGCATGGCGCAGGCACCGTATGGGCAGGGAAGTTCCGTGGATGAAAAGTTTCAATGCGTTCAAGGGCTCGCAAACTTGCAAACTCACCTGTTCCAACATTGCATAGGTTTAGTTGTGCCATGGGGCGGTGTTAGATGGTGAGCCGTTCGTTCCGGACCTCGGGACTGCTTGAGCTTGCAAGGGCCGCGAAGCCGGAGAGCAAAGGCTCCTGTGTGCAAGATTGGGGGCGGTGCCCTAACACGAAACCACGACGTCAAAACAACGACAGTCCTGCACTCGAAGGCAGCCTTTTTGTTCCTGACCGGGAGACAATCCCCACCGACGCGTTTGCCACTTTGAGATCCCGAAGCCAACCTTGACAAAACTGACCCTAAGGGTCCAAGTACCTAATAATCATATACACCCAAAACCTTTACTATAATTAGTATTACCCAGAACCCAAGTACCTAATTATTGGGTACTTGGACCCTCTGGGTGATTCAGAAACCAGGGAAGGTGTCCGAGAAGGAGATCGGTGAAAGCCTCCACGAGCTCGGCCGCCAGCTCAATAATACGGAGGTCCGATTGCCGAAATGTGTTGACTCAAGCCTCTCCCCTAAGAAATCACAGCGTCATCCTACTTGTCCTTTCAGCATGCACAAATGTAGTGTGAGCGGGAGCGGCTTGGATGGGATAGTCTTGGCTCATTCGGTGTGCTGTCGGCCTTAGCGGTCATCTCTTTTTGCAAAAAAAAAACTTAGAGGGTCCAGGAACCCAACCAGAAGGTTGTAGGTCCCAAATACCATTCACATTATACTGTTTGCCCCAAAACCCAACTATTTGGGCACATGGACCTTTAGGGGAAGCGGAAAAACACATGGCAAACCGCATGAGGTCTGGAAATGGATGCCAGGCAGCCGCTGCCTTGGCACTACCGCCCTCCACATGCAATGACAATCCCTAAGGGTAAAATGACCCAAATAATAATAGGGTCCCTTTACAGGAGTTATAGGGATATATGGGGACTATATAGGGATATATAGGACCCAACTTATAGGGTTTTAGGGCCCAAATACTATAATCTGAATGGCATTTCGGACCTAAAGCCCTAATATTTGGGTCCTTGGACCCTTAGAGAATTTATCTAGTTCCAACATTTGAGAGGAGTGTGGGTCAGCGGTGGTTTCTTAGTGTTTGGGGCACCAAAAGGTGCATGGCAACCAGGGCAATAACCTGCATACATTTGTTAGCTTCCACACAAAAGAGGACCCCGCTACAGGTCCCAGTATTTCATGCTTATGATAGATTATGGGACCCACACACAATGACCTTTGATATCCAACAACATATTGTCAATGGAGCCCTAATTTTGAACTTCTACAAAAGATAGAACTTGTACTCGGCCGTACGCAACCTGAATGTCCCAGCAGCTGTGCCAAACCATTTTGCCCGCTTGTGTCCATGCCCTCTCCCAAGGCTGCTCAAGATGTTCATAAGTATGCCTGGGGCGTCGGGCACTGAGTGTCACAGCCGCAAGTCGCCTAGAAGCCTTGATGGAATGTAGGTTGCTTCTGAATGTTGTTGCGCAGGCTTGTGCCTGATAATATCTAGGAAGACATACTTTTTGCGTCTGTCCATCATTACGAATTACTCTCAAGGACTTCATTGGTTGAGTTTTGGTTAATGGACGAAGTGTTGCATGACCTGAGGTACACCTTAAGTACTAGGACTAGCAACCGTCATTGGGGATATGTGGCCACTAGTAGTGGGTACTTAAGCCCCAATAGAGGGTATGTCAGGGCTTAGGTATCTAGAACGTTGCAAGGCAAGGCATTGCCCAGCAACAGTATCACTGTGATCGCTAACTAAGCCCGGCTTCGCATAGCTTGCTGGTGTTCCACGGGGAGTGTTGGAGTGAGTATAGGGGTTTAATACAAGCATATATCGGTAAATTAAAGGGATTGCTGTATATGTATATATATGTAGAAAGGAAGAGGAGACCTTTCCCTCACCACAGCTTACATACCATTAAGCCAAGGGCTCTGACAGCAAAGGACTCACATCACCCTGAAGGACTTCGACCCAAGGGCCTATCACAGGCACGTTTGTCTGCACAGCACGAGAAATGGACTTCTCAAAACCAAGCCCTACACCCCAAATCCTAAACTCCTGAACCCCAAATCCTAAACTCCTGAACCCCGAACCCAGAACCTATCCAGCAACATGATAAGCTTTTTTTGGGACGGCCCGGATCATTGGGAAGAGATGTTGTTTTGGAGAGAGTGAGGCGTTATAATATGAGGCCATAGTTCACACTTGTTTCTTGGAGATGCGTGGCCTGTTCAGAAGATGTAGCACCCTCATTTTGAGTTCAATTATCTTGGGTTCATTGTTGCTGCAAGAAGCCTTCACGGTAAGGTTGGCAACGGAAGTATCTACCGCATCAGCGGGCTGCACGTAAAAGAAAGCCAACCTAGCGATTCATCCATTCTCGAAATGCACCAAATCGACTTTCTCAAAAATTGGATTTTGCGAAGCCCGGGCACCAAGGTTTACAGTACTATTCAGAGCAAGGAGCCAGAAATAGTTCGCCTCGGAAGCCTTGGATGCTAGGCCATTTCCCCCTGCAATAAGAGCTATTGCGAAAGGTAGTAGGAGCCATAATATCCCATACCAGCCCTGCAAGGCAATTACCGTGAGCGGGAATGACCTCCCATTGACCCCAACCGTTTTGCTACCCTAAACCCTAAACGGCCCTACACCCTACACACTTAGTCGGACCACTTCGATGCAGGTGGCAGACGTCTGCGCTTCCTTCTCTCTCCCAAGGATTGACCTGTTTGAGGTCATGGGACGTGAAAATCCACAAGAAGTTACCCCAATAGTGGAGAATCAAATGGAAAAGAAACATGGGACATGAAATGGAAGCTGGGACTCTGCGGTGGTTTATGATGTAGGCCCTACACATTGCAATCATTTTTTTTGTGAAGTACTGTATGAAAACATCTCTAACGAGACGCGAAGAAAAATCGAGCTTGCATCGACCTGCGCCTTGAATTCAGAACCCTAAATCCTAGAACCCAAGCCGCAATCCCTAACTCCGCAACCCTAAATCCAACAACCCAAACCCTATAAACCCTAAATCTGAACACGGAATCCTGGAACCGAAGCCCTAAAGCCTAAACCGGGGAGCTCCGGAAACCCTAAACCCTTAAACCCTAAACCCCTAAACCCTTAACCGCGTGGCTAATTCCTAAACCGGGGAGCTCCAGGAGATGAGAGTACCGAAGCTGCAATGACCGACGACAAGGCCGACACGCGGTTTAGGGTTTAGGGTTACAGAAGTTCGGTCAAGACTTGGGCATAGAGTTTAGGATTGCATTTGATGTTAGGGGGTTGTCATACCAGGGAGAAGGGATTACAGAAGTTGAGGCGAAACTGGGTGAACAATATTGCTAAGGGGCTTGTATTTTACCCCGAACCCTATGATAAGGAAGCTATAGAATAATTAGTCACACACTTCTATTCATTCACACTATCACTTTTAATTGCTTGTTCTGCTGATCGGTGTGGCCGCGGCAGTGACGGCACCGCTGTCGCCGGTGGCGGGCATGGCGATGGTCAATGTGATTTCGCATGCTCAGAGGTGCAGAGCACCTGCACGTGGTGCCACATAAGTGGAAATCTGCATAACGAGAATGATCATCTTTGCAAGACAAGGCACTAGTACAATGTACATGCCCCTAGACCCCATTCAATCATATAGGCCCCTTCAATACAGATACTCCTGCTCTCTGCGTCCTATAGATTCTGGATTCTGAGTACTATCCGTCTTCAGGCTTTTGTTCAGAACCTTCGCCCCTAATCCTTCATTCCCCTATCCTAAAGCCAGAACGCTCAAAATCGCCAAGACATCCTCCCCTAAACCCTAAACCCTCCTGCCCTCAGGTGCCGTAGATTGTGCCTACTCTCTCCTCCTCATCCTAAACTTTTGGAGACTGCTGGGTGAAAAGAGTATCTTCCTTGTATTTCTACTTGCGCGAGCATTTCATGGATAACAAATACCTAATATTTTTCTACCGTCCATGTGCGCACCATTCGGTCCCAGAGTCCCTCCACACCCTAAACCCTAAACTTTAAAGCCTAAGCCCTGAAGCTTAATCCCTAAACCCTAAACCCCTAAACCCCTAAACCCTTAATCCCTTA
>CAJNIZ010031768.1:43899-57650 GCA_905231905.1 Symbiodinium pilosum | reverse complement strand
ACCCTCTTCGCCTTCGGCAACCATCCAACACGCCCCCCAAGGTCGGCGGACCCAAACCCTGAAGCCCAGAGCTCCAGGAGGTTGAAACAGAAAAAAAAGCACCCAAAAGCCCAAACTCCAACGGAGAAGCTCAGTTCAAAGCAGCCTTCAGAGAGGGGGGGCCCTTTCAGGGATGCCCTATGTCAGGTGTCCTGGGATACATGCGCGACTCTTCATCTTGATTACGTAATGGAAAAGCAAAATGGAAACTACTATAATGGAGAATCAAATGGCGAAGAAATCCAAATTGCAATAGAGACTGGGCTCTTGGGAATGTCAGGGTCTTTGGGCTTATATGAGCTACCCGAAGCACGCAAGAAATCTGTGAACATATTAAGGATATTTGTAAGGCTCCTACATTGCAGATAAGGCTGTGGGTCTGTTGCCGCCTGTCTGGAAGGCCCGATCGACCAGAGCCCGCGGACGATTGGGGTCTCCTCCACACGTTTGTTTGCCAAAAAAAATGAGGCCCTCTTAGGGTGCCACTGTACCTTAAGCCCTACAGGGATGTATATTCGGGTAAAAACGGGGGTTCCCGCGTCAACCCATTTGATTTTGCCCTCATCTCGACTATGTAACCTTGGAAAGGGAGGTTCCGAAGGGTCCAGGCAGGGTTGAGAGTTGGGTTCTGCACGCAAAGTGCGCCTCCCCCAAAACTGACAATCCGGAGTTGGCAGCACCCCTAGACTTAACAGCCACAGCACCCGAACCCTGAACCCTATACCCTAGACAAAGCCATACGCCCTAAACCCAGAACCTTGCTAACTACTGTTCTTCCACACCCTATAAGCCCTACACACCTTGAAGTTGCCAGGGTGAGCACCAAAGAGGCCTTCCAGGCTGCAATGATCAGCCAGTTCGGGACCCTTTTCCGCGCCTGGCGCGAGGTGCGCGGGACATGAGGGCTGTTCTCACAGAATGTGCGGTAGTTGTGGAGATGTTACGAGAGAAGTCGTTTGATTTGGGTGTGGGTATTGGGACGCTAAACAGCACCGCATTTCAGTTTAAGGCGGATTTCAGGCGCAGCAAGGGAGGTGTCTAAGAAGCTGTTCTGAAGCTTGCAAGACTCTGACGGAACCCTAGCGCCCAATACCAGGCCCTAAACCTTAATTGCAACATCCAATACCCAGGGGCTTGATCCAACTGGACGTGATCGGTTGAGCTGGGGCGAGTTCACGCACGTCTTCCGACTGCCAGGAGCTTAAGATGTCGGGCTTCTCAAACCGAGGGTATTAGGGTTTAGGGCTTCGGGTTCTATAGGAATATACAGGCTCCTATCTCCTAAGGAAGGTTTTTTCAAGCATCTTACCATAGCCATAAGGAAGTATTCATTTTAGGTGGAGGGGGGGTGCAGTTACCGGGATTACCAAGGCATGCTGGGGGTCCTTGCGAGGGTTCCTTTGCAGGTAGTATGAGAGCTACAATTGCTGCGCCCGCTTTTTGTTCAGACAGGTATGGTATGCTTTAGTCATACCTCAAGGTCCTGAAGCCTGAAACCGTGTGCCGACCATGAGACCCTCAAACCATGCAGCTTCTACGAGCTTTGTTCTTCCATTTAGTCTTCCGCCTGGGATGTCAGCGTTGTTGTAGTGAAATCCGAAGGATCCGGAAGTTTGGCACGACATCGTGTCAGAATCGCTTGATAGCTTTAGCTGTATTGCTGGCACAATACCGCCTCCGAAATTTTGCAAATGAATCACGACCTCCATCTCGCACCGTTCGGCGATAGTGCGCAAAGCCGGCGGGGGAAACATTTTGAATAGGGTAAGGCGCGGGGCAGGGAGCAAGAGCGGAAGGACGATGGATAGTAAACTTGTATTTCGCAGAATCAGACGAGTAAGCCCAAGTAGGGTCCGAGCGCACAAAGGAGAGATTAAGTTTTGGCTTGTCTTTGTTTCTAATGGTGGACGGAGGTTCGGGCCCTGTACCCCCAATCCCTAAATACCCAAGTCCTTAAACCCCTACACGCTGAAACCCTGAACCATAAATGCTTAAACCCCTAAGACCTCAACCTCAAACCCTTAAACCCTAGAAACCTAAGCGCTTCAACCAGAAACTCTCAAATTCCTAGACCCTGATCTGATATTCCCGATGCGGACCCCAAGAGTTGACCGGATGCAGTATGCCATGCTTTGAGATGTGCTGGGGCCTTGACATTTCAGCAACTGACTGTTTAGGTTTAGGCGGCTTATGTTCTTCTAGAACTAGGGTCACTCTGTAGTCAGGTGTCGGAATGTGGAATCTTGATTGGCGCGCCCCCCAGCCCCAAACAAACAAACAGACCTTCCATAACGAAAGGCTTGAACCCTAAGCCGTAAACCCCAACCACCCCCAAACAAACAAGTAGGCTAACTCTACTCATAGCACAGCCGTAGCCCCTTTGAAGACTTAGGACCCCCCCCGTCACAACCCCAAAAACAACTCTAAACCCTGAACCCGAATCCCAAACGTAATAATAGTAATAATAATAGTAATGGTAATAGTAATAGTAATAGTAATAGTAATCGTAATCGTACTAAACCCTAACCCACAAATCAGCATCGAGCTGAGGCTGGGTCTGCATGGTGACCTTCAGGCAAAATCCCCTGCAAAAGGGGAGGGGCTAATGGAAAATGGAAACTACTATATTATATTGGGATCATATAGGGATAATGGAAAAGAAAACGGAAACTACTAGGGTTCAGGGTTTAGGGATTAGGGTTTAGAGTTTTAGGGCTTTAGGGTTTTAGGGTAGGGGTTACCGGGTTAGCAGCTGCCCTGAACCGCCTTCTAGCCCCTTATTGTTAAGATATCTCGAGTCAGGTTTCCCCCCACCTTTCCACCGTTCGTCATGCTGCGCATCACCGAAGGAGGAATCTCTAATACCAATACCATGGGGGAGTTAGACTGGTGAACTATGTTGCCGCTGTAGCATTAGCCACTGACCCTCAGCGTCCCAGTACTTAATAATCACATACTTATCCCGAACCTGTACTACAATTGATATCAGCACCCTTAGTACCTCATTATTAATCATTGGATACATGGGCCTGTAGGGTGAGATCATGCAGGATTTTAGCACTCACAGTATGGCCAGACTGGGCGCAGCTCATAATGATAGTTCAAAAAACCCCCTGGCCAAACCTATCACGACTTGCATAGTCCAGCAGCAAGTAAGAACAAAGGATGCTTCCACAAGGCATTCTCGAGTCGTAGAGCCTGTGCTGCTGTAAGTGTAAATTGCTGTTGCCCGAGGGTCGGAACTCCTTTTGGGGTACTTGAGATTGTGGTCATCCCAAGCATGGGTGCTTGCGCCCTATGAGATTTGGATTCTGCTCTACTACCGCTCTCTCCATCCCATCGCGTCTACCCTAGAGGTTAAGATAGGCCAGAGGTTTAGATACCTAACTGGTGTGTTGAGTGTTGACTGCACGTCAGTTTTGTAAGCCTTTCCTGCTCGCTTGCGATGTTCAGAGCCACTGGGAGCTGGTGAGCAAGGAAGGTTGTGAAGAGACATCCATTTAATAAGCAAGCATAATGGGCACATGTCGAATTTTGCTTCCAGCTTGAGGGTCCATGCAGTAAGGATGAGATCCTTGCGGAATGTGTAGGCGCCCTTCCTTTGGTACGCGCGTTAGCAGGCGCTTTGGGACGAACTCGACACAGAGGGCATCGGGGTCGTGCGATTTTCTGACATCGACGAGGCCGGTAGCAATACAGGGCCAGTGTATAGAATAAGGTTCTTGGGTGGGCTGCAGTAGCGTTAGCTGCTTAAGCTGACATGCAAGAATGACATTATTCTGGCCCCTGCGCCTACATTGCTGCCTGGCATTGATTTCTTGCTGATTGCGCCTGGTGTCTGTAGGGCATCTTCAATGGCAATTGTTCGTGGATTGGATTTTAGAACCCATGTTTGGGTCCTAAACCCTAAACACATCTAAACCCTGAATTGATATCTCTGTTTCCCCAATCCCTTTGTTTCCCCAAGGCGGCCCCCATGATGGCCTTAGAACCCCCATACATTTGTGAAGTTCCCACCGGCTCCCTTGTTTTGAGAAGCCCCTCATGTTCGACAACAGGGCCATAGGACCATAGGACCATAGCAGCAAGGAACTTTGTCTCTTCATGCTAGCATTCTAAAGCCTAAACTTCCAAAAGGGTTCATGTAGCTATATGGCATGTACTTGGGCCCTGGAGTAGTTATATGGGAGGCCCCTTGAGCCCTATAATATATGTAATATATATATATACACTCTATAGCTACACGGACCCTTTGCGCTAAACCCTAGATCCTAAACCCTAAGCTGTAACCGGGTAACCCCGATTTCTACGTGTTGGAGTGATTGCGTCCCCTACTGCCCCATCTATGCTATCCCCCCCAGGGTTAGGCTTAGGGATTATTATTTAGGGTCTAGGGTTAAGGGTAATTAAACGGAACAAGATCAATGTAGGGCTAGCTAAGGATGAATAAAGGGAAACCTTTTAGGGGGAGGGGTGGTGGTGTAGGTGAACGCATGGTCCTGCAAAGACCCTCAAAGGGATGCATGGGACCTTATAGACTGCATCATTGTCAAGTCGAATACTTTGTAGCTGAGTAGATATGGTCCCCCTGAAGTAGACAGAATATTGGTTTACGGGGATCTTTTTACGATATTGATATTGGGCAATTCCACGTTCTGTTTACTCAAGGGTGATAAGAAATGGAAAAATCAGAGTTGTGTACCTGGACCCTCCAACTACCCTCAATTCTGGCCTAGGTGCCCGCTAGTCAGGGCCTTATAGGCCCAATCGAGCGAGTTACTAGGAGGGTTTTGGTACAGTCCTGCTGGCGTTGAAGGACTCAGGCTCTTATTGCCCTGAACCAAAAACTCCTAAACCCTTATACCCTGAACCCTTATTACCGTGAACCCAATTTGTTCAACCCTTATTAATTATTACTCTTGTTGCCCTAAAGCCAAAACCTCATTACCCTGAACCCTAAACCTTATTACCCTGACCCCCTACGCCACTTGGCAGCTTGGGTGAGAAAGGGGGAGGTTAGGCTCTCACCCTGCCCACTAACACCCTACAGTACTGTAGCCGTAGTTCTAACATCTGCATCACATACATTATATATATGTATATATATATACATACAGATATAGATATAGATATGTAGAGAGTATGTATATATACACATACGTCTGCACTTATATACTCACAATCTTTTTATTTGTAGTATAATATGCCACTTCCTCATATTCCGTATCCATTGTTATAATGCCCCGCCTCATATTCTCTCAGTTCACGATGCAGCCAACAGGAGACTGCTTCCCTCTGGTCGGAGATGCGATCCTGTTTCCAGGAGGCGATGCTCTGGAGACCACACCACTCGGGTAACAGGAACAAGTCTTGCTTCATTTAGGATAACCTACAAGTATATCATGGGCAATACAAAAAGGACAGACGCGATACAAGGTGTCCTCCATTAGCAGGAGTACTTCCGCGACGCAAAATCGCCCCACCACTACATATACGTCTCCCTGTTCATGCCCTGCTTTTCTGTGTGGCTACAATACAGGGTTTAGGCATGCTGGTGGCTAGGGTTTAGGGTTCTAGGGTTTTGTTTTAGGGTTTAGGGTTATCTAATCTATGGGGAGGGGACGAAAAGTTGACCCATGTCAAGCTGCGCCCGCATCCTAAACCCTAAACCCCTAAACCCTAAACCCCTAAACCCTAAACCCCTAGACCCTAAACCCTAAACGCCTGCAGGTTTATGGGAACATGCTGCGAGCTTGGATGACAGGAGTGGACGTCCCATCCTCAAACCGCCGCAGCAGCTCTCTTGAAACTTTTGTTGTATGGGGCTTCCTAGAATTAGGGGCACCTTTAATGGGGGAATATGGGGGTTATATAGGGATATACAGGGTTTAGGGTTTAAGGTTTAGGGCTTCCTAGAATTAGGGTGGGAGTCCCTGGCCCGATAATTCAGGGTTTTGGCATTCTGGGGTCTAGATTGGGGGCCCGTTGTGTGTCAAACGGTTTGCATATGCCTTTTTACCTGCTTCAAGGTATCCAGTACCCCGGTGTGGATCCATACGCTGGATCCAAGAAATCGTCCGCCACCCTATATAGCTTGCCTTTAGAAAGTTACAGTAAATTGGATCTTAAGTGTTGCAAAATTTCCTCCACCTACCATAGGATTCGGGGTTTTTCTTAGTCAAGTTTGCAAGGTGGAGGGAATTGGCCACGTGGATGAGGACCAGTTTGTGGCGGCCTGCAAAAAGGCTAAGCCCTTGGTGCGGGGTTTAGGGTTAGGGTTTTTGCCTGTTGATGCCGCAACTCATACATGGGGGTTTCTCAAAAGGGCGAGCCGTGACGGGACCCTGGGAACTCTGGATGAGTTATGGGGCTCCTCATTTATTATCATTTGGGTTCATCAGGAGTTATATGACGGTTATTTCGAGAAACTAACCCATCCTGCGGGTAGGCAGCCCAGAGAAGCTTGTAGGCTCACTTGGTGACGCGCTCTTTGGGTTCAGAAGCGCCAGCTGCCAAAGCATGACACCCTGACACCCTCTTATGCCAGGCAAGTATGATGCTTGGTTTAGGGTTTAGGGTGCTGGGCATGTCCCAAAACCCTTACCCCTAAACCCTAACTGCATTCCGCCTGGGGTCAGACAAGGGTTCATCATCCTTGGAAAGAAGAGCTCATCGGAAGATCGGAGTTGGAGCGAGGTCATGTTGCAAGAGTCGGGGCTGGTTTCCCAAATATCTGTGCAACATAATTGCCCACGAACATTGAACTGGGTCACTGTTGAAAACCAATTCCGAGTTTGAATCACAATAATAAGATCAATATTGAATAGGAAGCTAGGATTTTGTTCAGGAGTAACACAAAAACCTAATTCTAAACCCAAGCCAACTTGCCACGAGGCCGGTTTCCTCAAGGAAGCTGCTGCCCAGACTCTCTTCCACTTGCTGAGGCCGCTTTGGCTGGCTGTTTATTAGTGCGGGACTCCTTGTCATATCCCTTATGGTCTAGGGATGTTTAGTGGGACTCCTCGTTATGGCCCTTATGGTGTAGGGTTCAGGGTGTATGGTTATGGCTGTTGCCAAATATTAGGGTCCCCCTATGCACTCCCAAATTTTCTGTAACCCCCGAAATGGGACCACCGGTTTTTGGACATCTCTTGGTTTGCGGCCCGAAGCCACCGAATCAAAGCAATCAAAACCCCAACCCTACACCCTCAAATAAAAACTGTAAGCTACGACCCCCCGGGACCCTAACACGCGGTTCGGAATCACCCATGTGCCGCTATGGGGAGGGTTTAGGGCATCAGCCCCCCCAACCCCAGAAAGGTGAAAGGTTGACCGTAATTCTGGCTCCTCGTTTGGATCCGCAAGCTGTTTTTGGTGATGTGCAGATCCCCTCTTGGGAGAAGTAGACTCACAGAAGTCCCATGATGCCTCCATTCGTGAGCTAAAGCCTCATCCAAAAAATGGGCCATAAATTCGAGCAGCATCTCAGCTGAGGAGCAATTCGTGGAACACGCGAGGTATCGCGGTATCGCCCAAAATCATGACATGGGAGCTCCTCAAAACTAGTAACATGGGGACCTGTCAGAATCCCATACATGGACCCGCTTCTTGAAACAAGCATTATCCGAGAAGGCTCCCAAGCGTCAGATGTCTTCAAGCCTCCGAAGCCTAGAAATCCTAAGTAACCCAACGCCTCAAACCCTCGAAGCGCCAAAGACCCAAAACCAAAAACTTTGTACGCGAATCCTACAAGCTAACCTTGAACCCTATAGAGCAGCCCTGTAAACCCAAAGGCTATCAAACGATATGTTTATATTTGTATCTATATATATATATATCTATGTAAATATGTGTATGTATATACGTGTATGTGTACATACATATACATAAGTATATACGCCAAGCCCTACCCTTAGATTCCCTGATTTTTGCGAGGCCCCCAGCCTCGGGGTCCTTCCTGAGCTTACGAGACTTCGATCGCAAAGCCTTCAAGGCGCTGTGGGTTCATAAGGATGGCGTATACGTATGCGCACGTCCGAGGCGGGGGAGGGGGTTTGTATGTATGTATGTATGTATGTATGTATGCATGCATGCATGTATGTATGTATGTATGTATGTATGTATGCATTGGTGTACTGTATACGACACGTACATGTGTACAGATATGGGAATATGCATCTGCTTCATCTGCATGCACGTATGTGTCTACATGTAGTATCCACGGAAACACGTATGTGTCGATATATATATATATGTATCTATACACACACATCTTTACTTACTTAGAGTCTCAGACCATTGATTTGTGAGTTTCAGACGTCACAACGAGCAGCTGGGTGCACCTGGTGGACAAGAAGAGGTTAGTCAAAGGTTTAGAGTTTTTGAGTTTGGGGTTTAAGGTTGACAAGCTGCGTTCTTCAAACTTGCCCACTGATGAGCATCATGGCTCTCTCACACTTCGAATGTCATGAGAGCTCTGTCTATATTCGGCTTACCAGGGACCATACTAAGGGTGGACATAGGGGTCCCTCGTGTAGTTTAGTTTAGTAGAGTTCCAAATAAGGAGCCCATGTCCATCGATTATCTGGGTAAGATTGAATGTAGCTCATGTAGGCTTTCCTCTCCAACGACTTCCGGATGCTGAGTGTCGTGGCCTAAGCCGCAGCAACGCGCCTCTGCTTTCCAAGCATTGAACAAACTGCTAGTAGCTCCTGCCACATAATGTAAAGTATAGTGACGCGTTGAGCAGAGCCAAATAATGATGAAGTACTGCTGTCAATGTCCGCAACACTAATGCTACTCTTCTTGTGTCACCGCGCTGATGATTTTGCGCATTTTCGCGCTCTCTGGTGAATGGGCTGCACTGAGAGTATGTGCATCTTCAATAGTGCGAGTCTGAGGGCTTGATGAACCTCTGATATGGGGACCTTAGTATACAAACTTATCAGTCTTCTGTTCGTCATCACTCTTAGTGAGCGGGGGCACTCACCTAAACAACAATGTTGACGGTAGCGCAGGCAAGAATCCACCCTCACTTATGATGCACAATCATGAGATGAGTATTCGTCCGGCTCCAAATACACCTCCTCTCTTGGCGATTTGTGACCTAGCAATTTCTCATCCCTAGATGCCTTCATCTGGAGAAACGCCCATGTTGCTTGCTGCAGGCCAGGGAGATTAGTTTGTTAGGGGCTGGGCCAGCAGAGCTGTGGCTGTGCTGCTAAGGAACCGACCAAGCGGCCAGGACAGAAATTATTATCAGGGTTTAGGGTGTTTAGGGCTTAGGGTTTAGGGCTTTAGGGTTTAGGGCTTGGGGTTTAGGGTTTAGGGCTTAGGGCCTGCTATCATATAAGTTTTCCTGTGATTACTTGTAATTCTATTACTACTACGATTATTTGCTTTGTAGTGCTGTTGCTTCTATTGATACTATTCTTTCTCCCGTTTCTGTTACCACCTGTACATGATGCTTGCTGTAGAATCGAAGCTTGGATGACTGCCGATGTAATCCCTGATGATCCTCACATTGTGTAGCAAAGTATTCGCCAAATGCCAGGACACCACTCTAACTATTGGCTTAGACGCCTAACGTGCGCCAGTTAAGAAGGGATGGGGGTGTCGATCAGACGGCGATAAGTTTTTCCAGATATTTCGGCAGTAGAATAGGCAACGGATCACGACAAAACAATCAGGGCTAAACCCTAAATAGTAGTTTCCATTTTCTTTTCCATTACCCCAATATATCCCCAATATACCCTATCAGTTAGGGCTTCTGTATTCTTTGTGTGGCTCTTTTTTACGCAGCCAGGCCCCACCTTGGCTTGCTGGTGTGCAATTAGGGTTTGAGGTATGAAGTTGAGATTGAAATGGGTGCAGCTGTGCCACCGGAGCTCGGAGGAAAGATGGGGCTTA
This sequence comes from Symbiodinium pilosum, assembly GCA_905231905.1. NCBI lineage: Eukaryota > Dinophyceae > Suessiales > Symbiodiniaceae > Symbiodinium > Symbiodinium pilosum. The sequence continues at coordinate 47,702 of CAJNIZ010031768.1, read as the reverse complement.
CATAGCTGGCGCCGCCACGTGGTTTAGGGTTTAGGGCTTCATATCTGTAACTTCAGTGATTCAGAAGTTCGTGGTGATTGCCACAGCCGTGGTTGCACAACAATACTGCAACATGTGCTGCTTCTTCACGAGGACGTGGAGAGGCAGTTGACTTGACCTTTAGCGAGCTTGCAGGATTCGAGAAGCCCATGCTCGAATTGTCAATTGAGGAGCATGTGCCTCAGTTGCTGACATTGAGTGTATCAATTCGACATGTGCCCTAATCACTTACCATTGGTTAGCTCGGAATGAAGGAATGGATCCTTATGATAGTCCCTATATAACCCATTATGGTAGTTTTCATTTTCTTGTCCATTCCTTCATTCCCAGCTAACCAAAGGCCACAGGGTTTCTATCTACCCGTCCCGCAGTTGTAGAGTCCGAGTCCGTCACACAAGAGGTCCTTGACATAACCCTAAATGGTCTATCCAAACACTTAGGGATAGAAGCCCGCGTCCAGGTCATGATGGTACGGTAAAGGTGTCAAAGTACGGGGATACAAAGCCCAAAACAAGGTTATGTAAGGTCTAGGATAATGGAGAGTCAGCTGGAAAGCAAAAGTGAATGATGAAACGGAAAGTGGTATCATACAGGGGCTTAGGGAGAATTTCCAACTAAATGTTGCGTTCCAAGAGTCTGTGTATAGTATACTTAGTATAGTATAGGTACCTCAAATAAGACCTCAGAATGAAGCTGGTAATACTCAAGGCACAAACCTCCCCTTGAATGCCGCGCATTGCTGCGAGGCGAACGGAAAAAGGCTTCTTCTTTCAAATCCGTTTCGGGCTCGGCTGCCCTGCCGGGTTACGTTCGTGAGCTGTGGCTGCAAGACTTCCTCCTTAACTTACTTAGCCAATAGAAGAACTTAAGCCTTTTTGGGCCTCCTTTTTGGGTCTTTTAGAATGAAGCTTAAACTTTGTTAGGCCTGGTTATCGGGGAAGAGAGTTAAGCCCTAAACCCTAAACCCCTAAACTTCTACACCCTGCCTCCTGAACCCCTATAAACCCTAAACCATCCAGCCAACGCCCTAAACCCTTAAACCCAAACTTACAGAAAGATTCCTCTACAAGGTTCCTGAAAATACTTGTTAATTTCTGTTACCAACAATCCTAATATTTAGCTGAAATTATGATTTNNCTGGGGTTCCAAATCCCTTAGACTCCTGTTGACCATGCCCTTCTTCAGGGCGTGGTTGGCAATTCGCCAAGTCCCCGGACTATGTCAAGAGATGCCGCACGTAGCTCGGCCAATTACGGTTTAGGATCTAGGGTTTAGTGATTAGGGTTTAGGGGTTTAGGGTTGGTCAGCTTTCCCAAAATTCGGGGTACCATTTTGGGGCATGTAGAGGTTACATAGGGATATTATAGGGACATTATGGGAATTTGAGTGTCCCAACATTCAGGGGCACCTTTTGGGTCGTCTCTAGCACAGGGTTTGTAATTTGGGGGCAGCGTGTGTAGCCCAAATGGAGGATCCTGCAGAGAATTCCGCAGCATGACAAAAGGATTATTGCTTATCTGAGCAGGGTGAGTAGGATCTGAATCCTAAATCGTGGACCCTAAGCCTTAAGCCCGAAATCCCAAGCCCAAACTCCTAAGCCCCAAGGCCGCAATCCTAAACTCCTAAACCCTAGGTCTTAAATCCAAAGCCCTACGAACCCTTAATCATGGCTGAGGTACATGCCTCCGAAACAGGAGCCTGAGCCAGTGGTGCCCTGCTCAGTTCCCTGGAGCCCCACACCCCACGAGGGGGATTTCCCAAAGTTGGGGGATACGTTTTTGGGGGATACACGAGTTATATTGGCATATTATAGGGATGTTATAGGGCATTTGAGTTTCCCCAAATTAGGAGTACTTTTTTGGGGGTCCCTGTACCAAGGATTATATTGGTTTGGGGTCTATATTAGGGTCCCCCTATGTTGGGAAACTACCATTCACTGTCCTGGGCTACATGATGGAACAATACACGAGGATGAGGATCAGGAAAAATGCTCGTAGCAATTCAGGTTTATGATTTAGGTTTTAGGGTATGATGATTCGGCTCCAATCAGTTGCCTTCTTGCCTTCGGTCTTATGTTCGTCTCTATCAGTTTCAGGAAACCGCCTGCTTGAAGACTTACAAGACAACACACGAGCGCTGATTAAATGCGGGAAGGGTTTGTTTCCGGGCAAAAACTCGCTGGGGAGTAGTACCTGTAGTCTTACTAAGGACTCTGCAGATTCCTCATCTTACATACGGTGGATACTAAGAATCCTGCATGACCTTAAGCAACCTAAACCTTCGGAACTATAGCTCTATCATATACTAGGGTCATGTAGGACTTCTAGTATCAACAACAGCACCACATATTCCGCGCAGCGCCCAAGCCACCAAAGAAGACAGAGCTGGCTTGTTTCAAGTCGCCATCTGAACCCACCCCCCCAAAACCCAAAAACCCAACACCTAAAACCCAAATCCTAAACTCTAAAACCCCAAACCCCAAAAAACACAAACCCTTGAACCTTAAACTCTGAAACCTACAGCCCAAACCCTAAATCCTGAAAGCTCCACGGTCCTGAAGCCTCAGCCTGTCAGTGAAACTGCCTCAGGAAGACTTCGTCGGCCTTTGCTCACGGAAGTACGGCTCAATTGCTGGAAGCTCATTGCATCTGTGTACGATGCACCCAAAGTAACCCATGTACGCGTATTAGGTTTTTGAGGGCCTGTGGGTTCATGGGCTTCACTGTGCAGACATTAAGCTGCAGAAGTGTAAAGGTGCAGGCTTCAGAGTTTAGGGCTTGGGGTCATAAGTCATAAGATCTAATGTCCAAAGCTTTGGGGGACTAGGGTCTACTCCTATGTTCTTCCTTTTGGGGCTTCTTATGGTCGGTGGGGTAAGAGATTGGAATATATGATCTCAGGAGGAGCTACATATCAGTGGGGCCATTCAAGGTTTAGAGGTGAGGCTTGCGGGCGCCGAAGCCTCCTGGCCCCCTCCCCCTCAAATGGGTGTTGATCCAACTTAGCTTCAGCATGATAGATCCCCTCATTTGGACCCATTGAAGTATAGCTTTCCAAAGTGGATGGCCCTGATATGCCCGAATTGTCATTACTTGGAGCGTCAGGGGGGCTTAGCAAGCATACCTTTAACGCATATAAGCCACGATTATTAGCCTACTTGCTAGGTCCCCCCGACCCTAAACCCTAAACAGTATACCATTAGATGACATTTAGCCCTGAACAGTATAGCATTAGATGACGCTAAACCCTAAACAGTATACCATTAAATGACCCTAAACCCTAAACCCTACACAGTACACCATTAGAGGACCCTAAACCCTAAACAGTATACCATTAGATGACCCTAAGCCCTAAACCTCAACCCTAAACCCTAAACAGTATAATTAGAAGACCCTAATCCCTAAACCCTACACAGTATACCATTAGATGACCCTAAACCCTAAACCCTAAACAGTATACCGTTAGATGACCCTAAGCCCTAAACCTGAACCCTAAACCCTAAACAGTATACCATTGGATGACCCTAAGCCCTAAACCTTAACCCTAAACCCTAAACAGTATGCCATTAGATGACCCTAAACCCTAAACAGTAGCCCTAAACCCTAAACAGCATACCATTAGATGCCACGCGTGACACATGTACAAAAATGTCCGCATCTAGTAGTTTTCCAAGCCCCAAGGATGATGGTTTTCGCAGTCATCTGAGCTACAGTCTAAAGTCCCTAAAGGCGGGGATCCAGGTTTAGGGTTTATGCATGCGGTCT